>OX104111.1:47040362-47152859 GCA_944474755.1 Limnoperna fortunei | reverse complement strand
ATGGGTCTCTCATTATTCAACGAAAATAAGAATACCCGTAATGTTACGTTGTCAATTCTTTTATGTATAGATGGTACCAAATGTCAGTTTTTTTTTGTTTTATCAAATTGTTTGTAATTTGAAAAAAAACACGCGTTGCACCGTGTGTGCCTTTAGCATCATCAAACAGCTGAAATAAAATATATTATGATGAAAATCGTAAATCAGTCACAAAAGACAAACACGTGGCCAAAGAATATATAAGAAAAACAAGTACTATCTTTAAAAAAGATATTCGACGCATTTAACTCCTAGATATGTATGTAAGGTAGAACAGAAACTGACAATCAAAACTAAGAAAAAAACGTTTTAAAAATTTATCAAACGAAAGAAAGAGACAATAAACATTAATGTTTTCTTTCATTGATGTGTGAGTGTGTGTGTGTGTGGTGGTGGTGGTGGTGGTGGTGGTGGTGGTTGGGGGGGGGGGGGGGTTTTAAATAGTTAACGTGTTGCGAACTGTATCCAATCACAATAAGGCTATAATATAAGAAGGTTGCTACATTCATGGATTTTTTTTAATGTTATTAAAAAATAGGGTATTATCAAAAAAGAGACTTTGCAATAAGAGCTCCAACTCCCGTCTGCACGTGAATGACGACGGACAAAAGATAGGCATTAATGGCTTTAAAAATCATAGAGTTACAATAAACATATTTAAATATCCCCAATGAAAAGCTATTTCATAAGTTGTATGGTTTTTTGTGATGTATATATTAACTCGAAAACAAGTTAGTTAACATTTTTAAATTTCAAAACAGCACCTATTTTTTAAATAAATTTCATAAGCAAATATGTACTTACATGCATAAAGTAATATTCATTCATACGTATTCATTACAGTTTGCTATTTTGTTAATTTGACTATCTTTTAAAATGGGAACTACAAAGTAACATATTTTAATTAGAATTGTATTAACAAGAACAAACTAGAGGCTCCCAGGAGCCTGTATCGCTCACCTGAACCTGAAACCAAACAACCCTTTTTTATCCAGCTTTTCTTTGCTATAAGGAATTGCCCAACACTTCTGCAAAAGTCATTAATTTTGACCTTTTAAGGGAAATAACTCCTATAAGGAGAAGCTTTTGATGCTTAGAGGGAGAAGGGAGGTTCACTTCAAATTTGCTATACCTGTTATACTTTTTTAACTATCAGTCGAAAACTCTCTTGACTCCCCCCCCCCCCCCATTTTCTATTTTAAGCCAACGTAGCTATGTAGGTAGTCAGGTGTCATGATTTGCACAATTTTGGTAGAGGACGTCCTAAAGATGATGTGTGCAATGTTTCAAAGCAGTCCTTTAATGGGTTAAAGAGGAGAAGATTTTTTTTAAATCAAGTAAAATTGATTAAAAAAATGTTCAAGGAGAATAATTCCTAAACGGTTCATTAGACAATCTTGACCCTAAGTCATTTTTGTAGCCCTCATAGAGCAGAACAATTAAGCAATGCTAACTTTTTCTCTAGTTGTAATAATTTTCAAGATTTTGAGGCAAAAATGTCAAAAATAATCAATTTCGACAATTAAAGGGCAATAACTCCTATAAAGGGTCATCATACAACTTTGACCCAATGGAGTGTTTCGTAGAGCTTTTGATGCTGATGAAGGCATGTTTCTTCGGTTTTCCTGTATCTGTTATACTTTTTGAACTAAAAGCCAAAAATTGTATTTTGACCCCCCCCCCGTTCTTTTTTTAGCCATGGCGGCCACATTGGTTAATCTGCGGCCATGGTTGGTGCAAACTTTGTTGAGGACTTTTGACGGATGATGTGTACAAAGTTTCAAAACAGTACTTTCAGTGGTTTCAGAGGAGAAGATTTTAAAAAAATCAATTAAAAACGATTAAAATAAACAGTTCAAGGAGAATAACTCTTAAACGGTTAATCAGACAATCTTGACTCTAAGCCAATTTTGTAGCCCTTATAGAGCAGAACAATTAAGCAATGCTTACTTTTTCGCTAGTTTTAATAATTTTCAAGATTATGAGGCAAAAATGACAAAAATCATCAATTTCGACAATTAAAGGGCAATAACTCCTACAAGGAGTCGTCATACAACTTTGACCCTATGGAGTGTTTTGTAGAGCTTTTGATGCTGAAGAAGGAAGGTCTTTTGGTTTTTCTGTATCTGTTATACTTTTTGAACTATAAGCCAAAAACTGTATTTTGACCCCTTGTTCTATTTTTAGCCATGGTGGCCATGTTGGTTGGTCTGAGGCCATGATTTGTGCAAACTTAGCAGAGGACATTTTACTGATGATGTGTGCAAAGTTTCAAAGCAATCCCTTCAGTGGTTTTGGAGGAGAAGATTTTTAAAGAAAAGTTAGCGACGACGGACGACGACGACGACGGACGCCAAGTGATGGCAATAGCTCACCTGAGCTAAAAATGTCAATTCAATGCTAATTAAATTTGATGAAATCGTTAATTCGGTAATGTGTATGCTATCCCAAAAATGGGGGGGGGGGGGGTAAACGCGCCGGGTATTCGGACACACAGAACAGGGTGGAACACAAAAGAACGGGTGAGGTGGATGAAAACAACGTGTTCAGGTAGGTGTGTTATTTTCATTCTGAACGTATTGAAATAGGATTAAAGACAGAAATAAGTTAATGCAGCCTTTTGTATGTCCCTGAACTACTGGTACACCAAGTATTGTCTGTTTTTACTGGAGAAATAATCCACGGGAACGTCATGAACACGGAAATTACTTCGGAAAAAGTAGACTTCCAACTTTCGTTAATTGTAACTTCTCGCGAAATTCAAGTTACAAAGTCTTTTTGGCCAATATAGATACCCCAATGCATACTTGATTATCTGTGAAGAATTTAACTTCTAACTCGACGTATTAAGCACAGTATTCTTCATTATCCAAACATAGTTAGCGAAATTTTGACACAACGGACCGCGGGTGATTCGAGATGAAGATCACTAAGAACGCGGGTGTTGGACACACAGAACATGGCGTTAACTAGCAATGACCTGGTATTAAAGAAGTGTCTAATCACTGTTTTATTTAGTTTTCTGTGCCCAAATGTTGTAGAACACCAGTTTAAGTCATGTTAGTCCTATATCTTTATTATAGAATACATTTTATGTGCACTTACGTAAACCTCATTTCCCATTGGTTCGTGCAATATAAGTTGTCTGTATTTAAGCGTTTTGGTTCGATGATCAGATGAACAATGGTCTATAATTGTTTCTAAGCAAGTTTCTTTTACGCCAATAAAAGCATTTATATATAATATTAGTGGATTGACTTGACATAAACCCAATATAAGGACAAGGCTTAGAAACCATGGAAACGGAGTATAATGGCGAGGCTCTGCCCAATCTTCAAAGTTTCGTGCCGAGTCCTTATATTGTGTTTATGCTAAGTCAATGTACTAATATTATGTTTATCCTGCAATCTATCCTAAAATATTTCCTCCTATACATTTTTTGTAATTGTATCCTTATTAAGCCTATACACATAGTGCGCAGTATTTTGGTAATCAACATGATTGACGTAAATTGAGTGATGTTTCAAGAACTATTTCTGCTTTTCAAGGTGAATAATGAATACAAAAGTAATGCACGTAACAAGTTTAGTAAAACATTATCAACAGAAATACAACAAGATACTATTTTTAATATCACATAAGTTGTACTGTATTACGAAACTCGTCGATTCGGCGTACAAACTTTTCCTGTATGTTTAATGGCGATCGCACATATATTCGTTGATTGTCATTAAATATACAGATTATTTGTACTAGCCTTAGAAACAGGTAGGAATGAGAGGTTCTATCGAGAATTTCTTACCTGTTTCGCGGCGAGTACAAATAAACTTTATATTTTCCGACAATGTACGAATATTGTTTTTATTCTGCAACCAGAAAATCCATTTTATACTAATGAAAAGCATTAAAAGTGCACTTTAACCGATTTTTGACTTGAAATTTTCGACGCGTAATCATTTGATAGCCTGACGTCACAAACAAATATCGTATTTGACAACATGCCGTAAACCAGAACAGAATACTAAATATCGTTAAAAGTAAGGACAGGGCACCAGGAGCCGACGTCATTATTTACAATTCTTATATGACGTCCTTCATACGTTTTGGCCCGCTATTACGTCACAATTAGAATTCCGACGTCATACGAAACATCGGAACATCTCTAGGCCATTTCGGTCAAGGGTCGGGAAATAACCGAGGTGATCCGATTTATGAAAATAGCAAAAAATCCGGCCGAACAACAAGAGCCAAAAGTCAAGGGACAGTTACAAATCCGGATATAGACAAACGCAATAAAAAAACCAAAACACAAAAACATTAAGAGAGTAACCCGAACCTAATAAAAACCATGGGTGCACTCAGGTGCTCCGGATCAGTAAGCAGTGTCTGTCTCTAATTAGACACACATCGAGTTACTTATTGTCATGTCTAGGGAAAAGTCAGATCCAGGAATAGGAAACACCATGACGCAGCGAAAATGTCAGATCGTATTTGAGACACTGATTTCCCATAAGGATCAATTAAGTCATGGTGACGACCATAGAACTTCTGAACAGATAACACCAACCTTGGTACAACAAACCCTTGTTTGAATAGTTTAGCAGTCAACAGCAGTGATCGGTCAAGAAAATCGGAATACCTATCACAGGATCTAGAATAACGTATAAGTTGTGAAATGGACACACCATACGCTGGAGCTGCTGGAATGTTGCTATCAATAAACGGGAAGTTGAAAATAAGAAAGTTGAAGTCATCTCGTTTGTACGGTAGAGTCTAGTTTGTAGTCTATTTCTAGAAAAAGGTCTAGAAAAGTAAGAGGCTGACAGTGTATTGGTGGTATTGGTGGTATCTTTAATGTCAAGCTCGCAGGGTAAATTGAATGTAAATAGTCACCAAATTTAGCATCGTTGAGGGAAAAAACATCAGCAATATAACGGAATGTTAAATTAAAGGTCTGGGCCAGTGTCTTTTCTTTCTTCTTCAGTGGGCCTTCTGGGAACTCAGCCTCATAAGAGTACAAAAACGGTCGGCGAGGAGAGGAGCACAATTAGTACCCATTGGAATACCAACAGTCTGTTGAAAAACATGTCAACCAAACATGACGAATATGTTGTCCATCAGAAAATCTAACATATGACAGATTTGGTCTTCAGTATTATATTTAGAGTCATTTATGACGAAGTAAGTTCTGTCATATACGCTTAAATGCAATTTTGTTAAGATTTCTCAATATTTATTTGCTTAAAAGGTAAGTATATTCAATAAAATGACGAGAATATATGTGTATGTCAATTTTATTTGCTTTAACATACTGCTGTGGGATATCTCTTATTAGTTTCAAAAAGCGTCCTCTTAGAGCCGCTGCGAAATTTTAACTCATTTGTTATACATATTAGAATTGAAATAGATTATTGCAATTGGTATCTATGCGAATTACAACATGGTCAGACCTTATATTTTTCTTCATTTTATACCTCGCTGACAAATATATGGTCTGACCATGTTCTAACTAATTCGCAATAATCTATTTCTTAAATAAAGCTTTGCTTTATTCGTAGTGTCGTATTTGTAGTTGAACCGGTAGTTGCAAAATAAATAGACATTCATGGTCTGGATTTGCAGGGTTGCGCCATACTTTGAATTTAGCCTGTTTGAAGTGTCTGTTTTAGAAGAGAAAAAAGCCAACACAGATGAAAATAATATATTTATTTATGGATTAAAACAAAAACACGTATTTGCGCGATTGCAACATTCGATTAGTTTACATTTGGCAAGAAAGGTCAAACAAATATATTACTGCAATACACAAAAGTAGTTCTTAAAGTGGGCGTGGCTTAAACTCGTTTCAAAGCCATGCAGTGGCAGTGAAACACATACAAAATTTAAGCTGCTCTAATCGAAGGATTGCAGGATTGCAGGATAAACTATTCCTGAAAACAAAATATACGGTTGCTCATTACAATAATAGAAAGGGACGAACAGTTTAAATAAAAAAATATATGCATTTTCACTCGGTTCGTTGTGTTCTCTAAGGAGCACACACCCGCGTTCCACAGTGTCCTCACCCGCGGTCCGTTGTGTCAAAATTCCGCCAAGTATGTTTGGTTACTGAAGAATACTGTGCTTAATACGTCGAATTAGTAGTTCAACTATTCAAAGATAATTAAGTATGCATTGGGGTATCTATATTGACCATAAAAACTTCGTAACTTGCTCTTCGCGAGAAGTTACAATCAACGAAAGTTGGAAATATACTTTTTCCGAAGTAATTTCCGTGTTCATGACGTTCCCGTGGATTATTTCTCCAGTAAAAACAGACAATACTTGGTGTACCAGTAGTTCAGGGACATACAAAAGGCTGCATTAACTTATTTCTGTCTTTAATCCTATTTCAATACGTTCAGAATGAAAATAACACACCTACCTGAACACGTTGTTTTCATCCACCTCACCCGTTCGTTTGTGTTCCACCCTGTTCTGTGTGTCCGAATACCCGGCGTGGTAAACCGTATGGGTAATTGAGATCCAAATAAATAATTCAAATGAAACAATCAGTGAATTTTACTCTTAATTCTATGCGCTGTGTGTGTATAGTAAACAAATGTATTATCGAACCACTGTGTCTCGAACTAGTCATTTTGCGTTCTGACAAATAACAATGACCTAAATTACTGTCGTGTAGAATCATTTGTATGACAATAATTTCACGATAGAGAGAGAGAGAGGGAGTGCGTATGTCAGGCCAAATGAAGAAAATATAGTGTAAATACATCACCGGCGTGATGATTGTTTACAGATACACGACGTATGGTTTTATCATGTAATTATTGTTTATCAGTTTCAATGGCATTCTTTTGGCATAAAAATAATTTTCAAAAGTTTAATTACGACTATCAATTTAAAAACACCAGTCTGCTGGAATAATATTTTGGGAAATGCATATAGAGATGCTTTTCAGAGTATACTATGATAGATTGTTCGAACGCAGAATCAGAATTCAAGCTTGTCTTCAATAACAGTACGTTACCATGGGTGAGCGTCTTTAAGTTCAAAGGTCACAATTAGAAAATATACCGACTGCGTCGGAAAAACAAACATAATCACGAACGTAACAATACTAACAATACTAAAAACTACAGCGGTATAAAGTCATCTGAAGGCTCACGGTAAATGGTAGAGAAAGGGATTTTAAAATGTTGTAATAATCTGTACCCAATTGATTCTTGCTTTGATAATATGCATATAAAATGTTGAATAATAAAGTCAGAGCTGATCCGGAGGAGTTAAGAGTTACTGTTTTACATGTCACCAGGTAATCGTCCGAGACATGTAAAAAAGTGTCACCAGTAGGTTACAAGTGTCAGAAAAAGAATACGACAGCAAATTTTCGAAGCGAAGACTTAATATATAATTCCGCATGAATTCCGATTTCAGCGGTTCCCTTACGCCGCAATTCTCTATCAAGAAAGTCCAGGTATGGTTACGCTGTAATCTCGAAGTGACTGAAATTAATAAATAAACTTTATATCAGCCTTGTTTACTTGAATACCGATAAATGTAAACCCCTCGGACATGTCAAGGATTATCAATGGGAGTTGCTACCTCTTCCGAGTATTGATCTGTCAGTGTTTTTATTGGGATTTATTGTATACACCAACGATTTATCGAATTATAAACATTTACTACTTTCATGCACAAGTAATAATGACTGCAATGATGAAGCTGAAAATCTGCGGTTTTGTTTTACATGTTTTAACGTCAAAATTAAGGAATCGTTTTTAAAAGGTCACATTTCAACGTAATCAATCTTTCACGTGACCGATGTACGTCCTTTATTTTGTTTATTCTACATTTGTTACGTAAATGTTGTATACTTTCGGTGATAACATACTTACCACTGACCAGTGTATTGTCCAAAGTCAGGTGATGATCATGTGCTAAATAAGCTAATCTGGCTATAATATGCAAATACTATAATGTTAATGACCATTTGTTAGTTTGGAAAAATACCAAGAGGTTGGTAACCGATAACTAGAAGTTGCTAGAAATGAAGTTAAAGAAAATCTATATTATAATTCTACAACAAATGATCAATTAGTGTTTCGTTCGAGTTCAATTTGTTTAGGCCAAAAGCTTAATGAAAATGTTTTTTATGTTAATGAGAAACTTAAGCAGCAAATTAATGTTTTTTGCAACGTCTGAATACGATTTTATATATATTTCAGATCTATAAAGACATCATGGGTTTAGCAGAAGATGTCTATTCACCTGTTGCCAGCGTTAACTTTCGACTGGCGTCTGTAAAGTTGGCGTCCATTTTCCTATCTTTCGCATTTTTTATATGTGTATATGGTGTGTCGCATTTTGTAGGAAGTCTGACAAGCGTTTATCGAAACCTGAAAACAAAAGAAAAGATTTTCTGGAACCTGGCAGTAGTGAGAGCAGTATACGGAATATTTTGTGGAATTGTAGGAACATGGGCATTTTTCATTGACGAAGAACTTGAAAAGGATGTCATTTTTGGGACTAATTCTACAAGTTATGTAGCTATGACAACAACAGTAGGTTTTTTTGTTTTTGAGTGCCTTGCAGTTTCTTTGTCAGATATCTTATACAAAAAATTCAGTTTTTTGCTTAACTTGCATCATTGGATATCACTTTTTGGATTTAGTATACTAATGGTGGTCGAGAGCAGTCACTTTTTTGGAACAAGAGGACTGTTGTTAGAAATAAGCACACCGTTTTCTGCCGTTTGTTGGATTTTCTTAAAAGCAGGAAAAGCCGACACACTGTTTTGGAAAGCGAATCAATTTGTGCTCGTTCATACGTTTCATTTAAGATCAGTAATAGAGTGCTCCATTTGGTATTATACATACAAACATTGGGATAAAGTTTGGGATACTATGCCATTATCTTTGTTTATTTTCCTTTATACTCAGTTGGTACTGGTAACTTTTATAATGACTCCATACTGGACATACAAGAAAACAGTACAGTTGATTAACCCAGTAGACTGGAATTTTGAAGATGAACAGAATAGGAACAAAGTAAAACAGACATAGAAACAGTTATTGACTCCAAAAATCACTCAAGAAAAATTTTAACTGGAAATAAACATTCAAGCCGCAATCATTTAAAAATGTGTAGGTTTTATGTTGAAATCAAGATAAAATAACAGAACAAAGTAATTCCCTCCGTTATTTATGTTGCGTGGATTTGTTGTGATTTACCTATTTATTGCTGCGTGGATGTGTTGTGGTTTACCTGTTTATTGTTGCGTGAATTTGTTGTGGTTTACCTATTTATTGTTGCGTGGATTTGTTGTGGCTTACCTATTTACTGTTGCGTGGATTCGTTGTTGTTTAACTATTTATTGTTGCGTGGATTTGTTGTGGTTTACCAATTTAATGTTGCGTGGATTTGTTGTTGTTTACCTATTTATTGTTGCGTCGATGTGTTATGGTTTACCTATTTATTGTTGCATTATTGTGTTGTGGTTACCTATTAATTGTTGCTTTGATTTGTTGTTGTTTACCTATTAACTGTTGCGTGGATGTGTTGTGGTTTACCTATTTATTGTTGCGTTGATTTGTTGTGGTTTACCTATTTACTGTTGCGTGGATGTGTTTTTGTTTACCTATTTATTGTTGTGTGGATTTGTTGTTGTTTACCTATTTATTGTTGCGTGGATTTGTTGTTGTTTACCTATTTAATGTGGCGTGGATTTGTTATGGTTTACCTATTTATTGTTGCGTGGATTTGTTGTTGTTTACCTATTTAATGTGGCGTGGATTTGTTGTGGTTAACCTATTTATTGTTGTGTTGATTTGTTGTTGTTTACCTATATTATGTGTTGTTGGTGTTATTAGTGGTGGTGATATGGTTTTTTAATTTTTTCTTTATATAAAAAGAATGAAAAAAATCTCTATTCTTATGTGCTTGGGAGCTATTTGAATTGTTTATAAGTTATGTTCGATGGACAATGTCTTTAATACATGAAAGTTGTTGGAGTAATTCCTGCAGTAGTGGTATCAAAGAAAGCGCAAATTCAATAGATCTCGAGAGAAAAATCGAAAAAAAAATTGAAAATTTGGACCAATCATTTTTGTATTTCTTCGCTTAATTAAGTTTAAACCAGACTTCAGTGACTTGTATACTTGCTCTTTGGGGTGTGACTGTTTACCCAAACTTACCCAAATATACCCTAACTTACCAAACTATACACAAACACACATAAAAATAACATTTTCGGAAGTTTCATCCTGTTTAAGCGTTTTACGTACTCTATTTTTGTTGGAAAACGTTTTGAAAGTTGAAAGTTAACATGAACATATATGAAACCAATCAAGTTCGGAAAACTTTATTACCCAAAACTGTGCCAAGCAATAGGTTAAAATGACATTTTCTGGCAGTTTTATCCTGCATGTTTAAAAGTTCTATGTACTGTATTTATGTTGGAAAATGTTACAACAATAGTCCCCAAAATAATATATGGTATGAAAAAAATGCATTTTGGAAACATTTCAAATTACCCCTTTTATATGATATGACTCTAATCAAGGCTGAATTGGTCTTTGTCGTATGGGGTACTACAAAAATGTACCTCGGGTACATACTTGAATACAAAAATATACCTCGCCGTTTGTTTTGGCGAGAAATTGTAAGGATAAGACAAATTTAGCGTAAGTGATCTCTTTTTAGAACTATTTTATGAATCTGTTACGTCTCGATCGTCACTTAAAAAAAGTTCACTGCCAACGATATTTCGATCTGGGATACCCTAAATTTACTCAGGGTACAATTTCTCGCCAAAACAAACGGCGAGATACATCTTGTATACAATTATGTACCCGAGGTACATTTTTGTAGTACCCCATACGACAAAGACCAATTCAGATAATCAAGACTATATTAAGTTTAAACAGGATAATACTGCCAAAAATGTTATATTAATGTGTTTTGGGGTATAGTTTGGGTATGTCTGGGTAAAAAGTCACACCGTGCTTTTTTTCCTAGTGTTGTATTATTGATTGTTATTGTGCAAACGCTGCTCACTGAAGTGACAATGAAGTCGCTTATAACAAATTTACTTTATTTGGCCGTGACCAGGTTTCAAGCGTCCACAAATTCGTAGCGACTTATTTATGTATCCATTTTTTGTCAGGTGAGGTTCACTAAGGCACAAAACAGAAATGTATGAAAAACCTCTATGCTTCCTCGTGTCATCATGATCTTATGATAAAAAGAACACTTTCTGCCCCCAGCTGCTAAATTATCTCCATCAGTCATTGTGATGTAATGTTATGTAGTGATATAATGTTACGTAAGATTAGTCTGCCCTTAGTCGTACAATTGTCATTCTTGTTTATGATTCTTGGTAATATTTACCAACTGTAACAGAAAACATCACCTATTAGCCTTGTGTGACATGAACATTCGAAAATTATAAGAATAAAATTCATAAAAACAAATAACTAAAATATTTAAAGAATGAGGCAACATAAACATGAGCAATTTGCATGTAAAAAATACTCGAACAAGTTCTAGGCAGACCAATTGTTGGCCCAGTATTATGAAGCAAAGACATGTAATTGTATGTCTCCGTATTGAGTTATCAACCAAAAATGATTAGCTAGTTTGTATCGGATAAGATAAACGAAATATTTCAAAATTCGATAAAGTTCCGACAACACAAGTGAGAAAGCGGATTAAAGCGATTCAAATCTATATTTATCTATACCATACAACTGGACACTGTAAAATCGTTCTGAGGTTGCTACGTGACAAAAATTTCATAATATGATGTAATATACATGCAATTACTTCCGACTTTATGCCCAAAGGGTACCGATAACTTATAAATAATAGTTAATATAAAAATATTGAAACTGTATTGTAAGTTTTTTATCAAGTGAGTTTGATCATGTGATATGAAAATGTTATCAGTTTATTAATACAAGTCGCATATGACAGAGTTCAAAGGTGCACGGTGGTATCGTGTGACGAAATTTGCTCTGTACAGTATTGATGTAGTTCTGAAGTATTCATTACAACCGTAAGTTGGTTTTTTTAGATATTTTAACAATTCGAATACAAAATAATTACATATAGGAAAACAGTACTAAACGAAAAATGACTACCTTGATTTTAATCATTGAATGCAATATACTGCACAAGATAACAATCTTGTGTATAAAGATAGGATGATAAAGCTGTATAATTAATTAAAATTAATTTATAAAAAATGCGTGAGATACCTACAAATTCTATCAATAATTATTCAAAATATTGTGGTTTGTTTATAATTAATATTTGTTAAAATATGTTAATTTATTTGCAGATCAAACCATGGGTCTTGTTGAATATATACATCCTTCACTGGTAGATGTGGACTATCGAAAAACGTCCGTTAAACTGATTTTCATTTCTTATTCATTCATTTTCTTCTCGAGCTTGTATGTGGTTTCACATCTCTTTGGAAGTCGTACAAGAACATACAACAATCTGACAAAGAAAGAAAAGGTATTTTGGAATTTAGCTGTCGTGCGAGCCGCTTATGGTATTTTTTGTACTGTTGTTGGAATCTGGGCTATTTTCTTTGACGAGGAGTTGGAAAAGGATGTCGTGTTCGCCACAACACCCACTAGTTATTTCGCCCTTACAATAACAGTTGGGTTTTTTCGTTTTCGAATGCTCAGCCATTGTAATTTCTGACATAATGTACAAGAAGTTTAGTTTTCTGTTAAATCTTCACCATTGGCTTTCTCTCATTGGTTATAGTGTTTTAATGATTGTTGAGAGTAGCCATTGTTTTGGTACCAAGGGACTTATTTTAGAAATGAGCACTCCATTTTCTGCTATATGCTGGACAGTCTTAAAGATAGGAAAAGCCGACACACTTCTGTGGAAAGCAAACCAATTCTTACTTGTTCACACGTTCCACTGAGGTCTGTTGTAGAGTGCTTTCTCTGGTATATTACCGTAAAACACTGGGACAGGATATGGGAGGCCATGCCACTTCCTTTGTTCATCATGTTGTACACACAGCTTACCTTGGTGACCTTCGTTATGACGCCATATTGGACATACAAGAAAACACAGCAAATGATTGTTCCTGTAGATTGGAACTTTGAGGAATCAAACAAAACTAGAATGACAAACGGTACCGTCGGAAAAAAGGATGCATAGATCGCCCTCTACACAATAACAACGAAGACAAAAATACTCAGGAGAAATTTGTTTTGTTTGACAATCTGTTATTGAAACTATTTGTAATATGTTGTGTTTTGTGATTTGTTGAGAAATAAAAAAAAAAGATTTAAAGATTTCAAAAGATAGTTCTGGCGAAGAGATACTAAATGAGAACGATTTCTGATATCATCCACCACTTCTCTTACTAACAACCAAAAAGGTTATGCATTTTCTTGTTGAAAAAAACCAGATTAAATAGGAACTGTAAACAACTTGTTAAAAGGCATCAACTACATGTACATATATTGTAAAATGAACACATAAACACACTGTTCTTGCTTGACGACAAACGATTAATATTCACAACTTGAATCTTAATACACATTCACCAAAAAACAAAAACAAAAAAAATTGATTCTTTTTGCATATTTGATGCCCATGTTTAAAGCTTGAGGTCCAACTATTTCCACTTCAAATATTATAAAAATGCTTAAACATGTTAAACATACAAAAATAACGAAACATTGATCATTGATCTTTTCAAGGTCCTTATGATTTCTGCAGTTCTGAACATTAACATCTATCGTCAAAGAGGAATAAAATCTACAAAGAATGACTAAACTACAAAATAATACGCACATTTTTCATTTCCCGGTTTTTGTGTATCTGTTATGGTATCGAAATGGTTACGATAACGTGGTCCAATGCCAGTCATAATGTGACCTTGACCTTTGACATTATGACCTTTTAAAGTTTATATTTCCAGATGACCAGATGTAAAGATCCGAGAACTTTATAAATTACGGATACACAATATTCAAGGGAAATAACTCATATAATAAATGAGACATAAAATTCTTTGACATAAATATGTTGAGTGTATAATAAGCTACTTAGAATTTATTTAGGCTCCCGAGTTATTACACGTATTTTGACAACAGCTAGTAAACAGTTTGTTAGCAAAAATAAGAAGACCTTTCCGATTTCACTTGAAATAGCTCACAGCTCACAGGAATTGAATATAAAAAAAGTTTCTTAAATCAAAGAACAAAAAGAAATCGGAGTATATTAATTTTTAATTCTATGAGACTAATTATGTCATTATTTCTCCACAATTTTTGTTTGAAGAACCGTTTGTGAATAAAAAATTATAAATCTTTGTTTGATCTAACTGAAGATTTCAAAATTGTCCAATTGATAAAAAAATATAACTTTGACCGTTGTCGTCAAATTTAGATTGATTGATTAGATGTTTGCTTTACGTCCAGCGAGCAGTTTTTCAGCTATATTCAGGACGAGAACAGACAATAAATCGGAAAATGGGGTAGGAGGGGACATAGGGTTCACAATTTCGACTGCCACTTGAAAAGTAAGGAGTATTGGGTAAGGGGCGGGGGAGAATTTAGCCCTGTATAGCGGCTACAATGAACTTACTTTTTTCATAAATTACAAAAAGAGTCTTTATTATGCAAGGAACGTGACAATCTCTTAACAGGTCACCCACTACGGTCCGCGACCAGGCTTTCCATATTATGACCTGAGAACCCCCCAACGAGATGGCCTCCCCTATCCGCCACCCGGGGACGCGCTGCACACTGCTCTGTGCGTCGAGCACTGCGAACCCTCACAGTATGGTCCGTCAAATTCAGATTTGCAGTATAACAATCTTGGTGTTACGAGAGATTCAAACAATTAAAACTGAAGTTCTACTATATTTTTTCAATCTTTGTGTCCACTTCTCAGGGTTTTTTTCATGTTACACTGATATATCCATATAGTTGAAAAGCTATATCAAGTGAAGAATACAATCTTTCTCAGTTTGAGCATTAATTGTAAAATTATGGCTCTGTCTAAATAGACTGATTTTGTTTTTTATTTGTGTTGGTTTTCCAAAACTATCGCAATATTGTTCAAAACAGCTGTTTTCTGAAGACCTGAAGTTTCGGCACTTTTATATCATCAGCATATAAATATCCGGTGAAAACATTTAATGTCAGAACTTTACAAGAGAAACAAACTGTTGTATGTTATCTTTTAAAAAAGTTTTTAAAACATGCCAATTTAAATGTTCAACACAATTAGCATTAGGGTTTACATGTGAGTTGAAGTCAACATAAAATTTGTGGGGGAAAAATTCGGTTTTTACATCTTCTGTTGCAAACAAATAATTTGGTAAAGTGCTGCGCGTTAATCAAAGAAATATTAATTCATATGCAAAGGTTTAAATTATAGATATGCAAGTAGTCCGGGAATCCTCTGCCGAAAAAAACGCTTTTTAAAAACATTTGATCAAAGTCTTAAAAAAGCGTTGGACGGCAGAGGATTCTCGGACTAATTTTAAGACATTTGATCAATGTCTTAAAAAGCGTTGGACTACAGAAGACTAATATGTTTTAAGTAAATGTAAAACACTCTAAAGACGTTTAGTGATAAGAATGGTTTATCAGTTTTCTGCTTTACACCATAGGTCACATTATAAAGTTCCACTCCTTAAGCATGCCTTAATAAAAACTTAACTTTAATTTTGTATTTGTGAATTTTTTTGCCAAAACCTGACCTTCCGAACGCACTAAAAAAATCCACAAAAAGCGTGCAACTATCAGTAGTCGAAAATCAGTACAATAACCCGCATTTGACTCATACAAGTCAACAAAGCAGAAGGAAATAGTCAAATACAAATAATACGGACTAACTCCGTCTACAGGTTTAACCGTTGATAAAACATGCACTAAACGTACTAAAAAATTGCAGATACAAGTGAATGCTGAAATCATGTGACAAAACAGAGATATTTCTAATCCTTCGGTATTTGACCGAGATTTGTTCACTGTTCTTGTTGAAAGACATTTCTTTAATAAGACCATGACTGTTATCAGTGTGCTAGTTTTTGGATTGAGATTTTTGTTTCCTTATTCGTTGTGCCGATATTTTAAATGACGAAAATTATTGATTGTTGGGGGATTTTAAAACATGTTTTTAAATTGTAAAGCGACACCACAACGTACTGTTGACATTACAACTTATTACTCTAGAATATATAAAAAAAAACAAATTTTTAAGTATTTGGTTCAATTGGATTTATTGTATTCAATCTATTTGTCTTCTTTGTAGCTATATTCTATGTCAAGTGTAAATATTGCATCTTGTTCTGCGATATCTCTGTCCCATTTTCACTTCTGAATTTTTATATGATTTAAATAAGTAAAAGTGGTCGCCAGAATAGAACTGAAAATGGCGCTAAAACTCTGTATAATAAATAAAATCGTAATCGTGTTTATTATGTCTTGTTACAAGTCATCTGCTTTATGTCTAGTTCACTTTGTGCTTTTGTACACAGTTGCAATATCTTGTTTTTGAAAGAATTCAAAATATACTGTGCATGTAGATGAACACAAAAGTTACCAATGATATTCCAGTAACGAATACTGAAAAAAAGAAGACATTATTAATGTTATATATGTGATACTAATATTTTCAGAGTAAAGTTTAAATCAAGAATGTACAGGTCAAGAACTTGATGGTGAGTGAACTATATTTACTGTTCAAGTAAATAAATAATTAAAAAATCGCATCTTATGTCATTTTTAAGATTAGCAGGTTTAAGTGATCAGAAGTATCACGGCCAACTATTTACTTTTATGCAATTTTTATTTGTTTATCAGTTAAAAGTTGGATAAGATGTTTGACCAAGGGGTAGTATATTGGCGATACACAAATGTGTATCCAACAACAAAAACTTCAGGTCTTTTAAGGGGACATTCGTTCTAACACGTAGGAAATTTTCTTTATTTGCTTAAATTCAAATTCCTCGAACTATGTTAACAGGGTACCTCTTTCAATAAAAACGGCGTAAATCGAATTGCCGAACACTTTGGTGTTGCGGTATTAAAGAGTGAAGCAAGAACCTCGTTCTCTTTGTACAGGTTAATCTCTGTCTCTCCCCCCCCCCCCCCCCTCACCCAAGCTATTCAGCAAGCTATCAGATCCTCTCAGCTGATAAACAACAGGTGGAAATACAACACCAACGCAACCAAACCGAAATCGACAGAACAAATTTCATTACATATACAGGATAGCTAAGAAATATTAAAGCACGTTAGATTCTTACACATATTGGTGTATTGTATGAACATGTAACCGAGATGACAAAAATTCATAGTATTGATATCACGTGATTAATATACACACGTTCTCGTAAAATTTTAGAAACTCTTTTGATAAACGAGATACATCATGATTGAAAGGTAATCGGTATTATTTTGAACCTTTTTGCACTACTATGCATGTTACTTTATACTCAAAGTGACATTTTCATTTTCAGTACTACCAGAGAAGATGGTTACTAAAAATTGTCCTGTTTCAGAAGTCGACATTAACCAATTGAAAAGAATACACCCTCTCGTATTGGACCAATCAATATGTTAATTTCCAAACAGTAAACCAGATTGATGAAAGGCGTTTTCCTTGACATCATTTGAAGAATCCCAACACATGCAATTCAAAGTTCATCAGGCTGACATTTACTTTTCGTACAATGGTGTTCCCAATTCATAATTTATGGTTTTAAGCCCTTTTAAAAAGACATTCGTGGATAGGTTATGTGTAGAAACAACATCCGTAGAACGGAATCTTTAACCTGTCTTGGGATAGTTGCCATGCTCTCGTGAGGCCGGTAGCACGACTAAGTTTCTGATTCACTTATCTTTGATTGTATAATTAAATACATTTTAGTTTTTCTCCAGTTTTATAGTAAACATTTTTTTACTTGTCCTTAAAACACATCCTCACAAGTCAGGGTTTGTCCATGTTTCGTGGACTTATGAGGACACAGAAACCCTGACTTGTGAGGATGCTTAAAATAATGATAACACACGTCTCGCTGAATAATGAACATACATTTTTTATATCAATCACAATTGTCTTGACGTGCGCAAACTTCGTAAACCTTTTAGCGTGCTATTCTTTGTTAATCATTCTAAAATACTAGTAGCCGAAAATACCAGATGAAATAAGAAAAAATTAGTATTACAAAATAAAATTGTAAAATAAAAAAAAATTACAAGATTGTTTAATTCACAGAAAATGGAAGATACATGTACACTCCCTCCAAACATTCCATATGGACTCTAAGGATTGGCTGGTTTATTAGGACGTCAAAAATAATGGCCAGAAAGTGTATTTATTATGCTAGAAGTTTCAATTCGCGTTGGTGTAGTTAGACAAAAAGGATGCAAACCGCGAAGCAGCATGATGTAGAATCATTTATTTGACTCCAGGAACGCATGCGTTACTGTAGCTGGGTGCAGCAAAATAAAGAAAATGAAATATGGGATAGTGAAAATATGCACACAGGATGCAAACAATTTCGGTCTAATCTGATAAAAATACGCTTCGATCAGATTGTCACTAAACGAACTTCAACACTGGTCAAATCAGGTGACATTTTCCGATCTTGTGACATATTTAATTTTATTTATTGATAAAGTACATGTACACATTATATTACATTTAGACCAAAAAATCTATTAGATCTGTTGTTTCTCGCTCTCTGAATACTGACGGAGAGGTAACAATTGGGAATTCTCTGCGACGAAGGTAAGAAACGTAATTGCAAAAGAAAAATATAAGGTATAACGGATTCATTGCCATTTAATATTTAATGCTAGTTTTTTTACATGTATCCATCTCATTTTAATGCCGTAGCCAAGGGTGCAATGACTACAACTGACTACAGACCCCTCGCCGTAAGGAGGAAGTGCACCACCAATCTGAAATTCTGCCTTCAACCCTGCACATGATAAATAATAAATTTCACTCTTTCATATCAGTTTTGCAAGATGATCGTTATTTTTTGGTTTTCGTTTTGCATATAGCCAATGTAATCGGTTATTGAACATTTGGGGCGGACTGGGATTGTGCATTTTTTACAACACATAAATTCTGAACGTTTCCATATCACCTAATACAGTGCGTTATGTGTGTCGGCTGTTTGATTATGGCAAGTTAAAATTGTTTAATAATAAGCTTGTATAGACAGCAATTACTAACATAACTTTGTTTTTATTTGCAGATCTAACACCTATTAAACAATGGGTCTCGTTGAATACATACATCCTTCACTGGTAGATGTGGACTATCGAAAAACGTCTGCTAAGCTGACTTTCATTTCTTCTTCATTTATTTTTTTCTCGTGCGTGTATGTGGTCTCTCATATTTTTGGAAGTCGTACAGAAACATACAATAAACTACGTAAGAAAGAAAAAGTGTTTTGGAATTTAGCAATAGTCCGTGCAACATACGGAATCTTTTGCATTATCGTTGGAATCTGGGCTATTTTTGTCGATGAGGAGCTAGAAAAAGATGTCGTGTTTGCAACAACTCCGACCAGTTATTTCGCACTTACTATTAGCGTTGGGTTTTTCGTGTTCGAATCACTGGCAGTTTCGATTTCAGACATAATATACAAACAGTTCAGTTTCATGTTAAATCTTCACCATTGGCTTTCTCTCTTCGGCTTTTGTATTTTAATGGTAGTTGAAAGCAGTCATTGCATTGTTACGAAAGGTCTTATTTTGGAAATGAGCACGCCGTTTTCTGCTATGTGTTGGATATTATTAAAGGCGGGAAAAGCCGATACGCTATTATGGAAAGCAAATCAATTTGTATTGGTTCACACATTTCATTTAAGGTCTGTCGTAGAATGTTTTATCTGGTATATCACTGTAAAACACTGGGACCGAATATGGGAAGCCATGCCACTTCTGTTTTTTATCGTGCTGTACGTACAGCTAACCTTACTGACATTAATTATGACGCCATATTGGACATACAAGAAATCACAGCAAATGTTTTTCAATGTCGATTGGAATTTTGTTGAACCTAGCAAAACTAAAACGTCCACTGATGCCGTTGGCAAAAAGGATAGTTGAATCTAATAATACTCTTGTGATAAAGTTAAACTCAGGAAAATTGTTGTAAAGTTGTTATTGGAACTGTTTATAATCTTCAGTGTTATTATTTTAATTAAAGTTTTACTGTTATAAAAAAATTAGTGATGCTCTGCCAAATTCCAAAAAGGAGTTTTTAGCTTCGTTAAATAATATAAATTGATCACAAAATGTACGTTGATATCGGTAAAAATAATTACATTCCGTATCATTTTATTCCTATAGATTGTAGGGGACTTCTTGTCATACTGTTCAACAATAAAATAATAATGAAATGTATGGCACTTCAACCAATCGAATCATTCTCTGGGCTATTTCCACCTTCTGTCGGAAAGTAAGTTGAAGAAAATTGTCGAGGGATTTTCAGATTGGCGCCTCAACCGGAAAGGTTGTTGACTACAAAATAATGTGTATGTATAGAAATGCACACTAGGCGGCAGAGATAAGATAATTTTCTAACAAATGTATAAGCTTATGTATCACACCGATCAACCGACTTATATCATTTTGGTGAGAAGAAGTATGACACGATGAAAAAAGATATAAACAAGTTAAGACCTATACGTATACAGATGACTTTTTCCAAATCGCTACGTTTAAAACTCACTGTATCAAATATAGTGTAGTAAAACATTATTTGACATATATTTGTCCATTAACATATTCAATCGTTTTAACTAATGTTTTCATTTATTATCTGAAAATAGGTTCTAAAGGTACTGGCATCACAAATTTGAACAAATAAATGCAAAATTTACGCTTCTGCACAATATATTTCTGTATCAAGTGTTTTTGTTCAAAAGGACATATATCCAACGTTTTTTCTGACCCCAAAATTATTCTTTCAACTGCAATTTATTAGGAGTTTGAATCATTTTTCTTTACGCATTTACTGAAAATATGATACGGAAAACATCAGCTCATCTTTTTATAATGACACGATGAATAAAAGTTCCTTAACAGTTGACACGATTGAAAACAACCACGTATTTCTTAAGTGATTAGTTTTATACTTCCACATGGGGCATTTCAATAACATTTTACAACTAATGTCTGTATATCATTGAATATTATACAAAAAGTCTACAATTGTTAATACAATAGGACTATGATGTATACATTCTTGACACTTATCACTAGACATGGAAAAAGGTAACAAGCAGCGGAGCAGCTTTGTAATTCATCTTAAAACCATAGTCAGTAAGGAATTAAACATAGAGTAAATGCTCTCATTTAGACAATCCCAGAGCAGGGCTTAAGCGGAAATCAGTGTTATATGTCGATAACGCTCTACATTTGAGTTCTCACCTATCAACAAATAACACATAACGAACAAGATTTGGTACACATATTTCATACTTGTACAAATATTTCCTACTATGTCGACATTAAATAGTATATAACGGATCCATCTACTTGGTAGGTCATTATATTGATGTCAAACTTTTTAAAACAAATTATAAGGTATGAATTTAGGCAAACATTATCAAATGTGCTGCCTATATACAATCAGGAACCTATATACTAGTCCAGCTACAATTTATAATAAAGACGAACAGCGAGATATTTAAGGTTAATTAGCGTACAAATGAGAGTTAAATCTCAAGAATTAATACATCATATATAACTGTAACACGAATACTGCCTATGTCTAATAATTTTTAACATTATCGGTTGCAAATATTTTGAGAATTCCACAGTAATCTTTTACATAAAAACAGAAAAGGAAAACGTGTAAGACATGTAGTTACTAAGGACAATATTATATCATTCAAACAGACCGCGAGATTTACCTTCATTGACCGAATTATACACAATTTTCATCGCGTATTACCCCTGTAGACACCTAAAGATACACAGAAAAGAATCTACCAAACTGGTTAGAGAATACTTACACAAATGTACCCTGTTTTATTACAATTATTTATATTTATGGTTTAATTACCCGTTTTCTTTCATTGTTAATTCTAATAAATGAATAATAAATAATGATAAACAGTCAAACAAACACAAATCAAAACACCCTGCCTTTAACGATGTCATATAATATTGTCTTTATTTTTATGTCAACGCCCCAAATGCGAAGGCCACCTTCGCCTTTAGACGGTGACATAAAAATTCAGTTTTGCAGAAAGTACGAACGTCGACATTTATTTTGTCACTCTTTTGGGTTTTCTTCAATCAAAATAGTTTGATGATTGATATGGTGATTTGTGCAAACGAATAGTACGTTATAGGCCGTTATCCGACAGAACCCTACTTCTTGTTGGCCGATGTGCATTACAATGATTTTAATTTTAACCTTTAACCCCTTCTGGAAATTGGAACGGTTCGATATTTTGCGATTCGTACTAATAGGCAGTAAGTTCTGCACAAATCTCACTGTCGACCCTCTACTTTCTGCTTGCAGCTTATACGTATTGAACAATTTCGTCAAACGTTTTCTCGTGTTTCGTTTATCGTACTGGTTGGATATTTCATATTATGGTTTATACTAATGGATTGTATACGATTTAAAACCCTGGTACTTATATGTCAATCAAAACAAAATGCGAATCGACTTGTCAAAGTTCAAAGTCTAAGGTCTACAACGATGATAGGAGACCCATTGTCTAGTAATTATCTACCCACATGGCATATATGAAAAGCTTAGCCTATTTTAGCGAAGGTCGGGGTCTTCTCTGGTACTCAGGCTTCCACTCCCATTAAAGACATCATACAGCTGATAAATTGCTGAAAGGAATTAAAACCATTCATACAAGCAAACAAACAGTCAAACAATTATTTTAAAAGTTATACCGGGCGCAAAGCATTGACTAAAAAGGCATTGATGTAATCTTGGTTGGGGGGGGGGGGGCGGGTCAAATTTCGAAGTTAAATATCCCGGACACGAAGCAGTCACTCAAAAGGCAATGATGTGACATGGGGGTCACATTTTAAATTAAATATCAACATTTATGGCATGCGAAACATCGATAAGTTATAATCTACCCACATGCCGAATATCAAAAAGCCTACCTAAAAAAAGTTATATCCCGGACAAGATTTGTAATGGTTGCACGGACGAACACAAAACAATATGTCGACCTTCTTTTGCCTCTTTTACCAAAAACCCTATATAAACCTCCTAAAAATGAAAAGTGTTATGTAACACTAGATAAAGCTATCTTACATATCCTAAACGTGTATTAGTATGCGATTTGCAGTGTCAAATAAATTTGGCTGAAAATATCAGTCTTAAAGGAGAAGAAAAGAAAAATGAAGATGATGTAAATTACCAGACAAAAACAATATATCTCCCATTTATCTTCGTTTGGTATAGATAATAAAATAAGAGTTGCATACAAATTCAAAGATAGTTTGAAAGCTTTTCTGCAAATGTTATTGTGTGTCGCAATTTGTTCATTTCATACTTTATGCACAGTAATCAAAATTAATTTTCCCCATCCTCCTCTTCATGCTTGATATTGACAAGAAAATAAAAAAAATACATATATTATTACGTTACGAACTCTTAAAGTGCATACTTATTCAATCGGTTAGCAGAATTTAATAGCTTATATACAAAGTCATATTTCTTGTTTTAATCATATCATTGAACTGATTTACATCGTATCGTAATTTCCCTGACAGTGCAATTAAAATCAAATTAATATTGTTAATGCATTATGTTAAAGATACATTTTTGGCATCAGGCGAAAGCCAAGGGAATATTCTTTATATTTAAACGGCCGATTTGAAATAAAATTATGTCATAAAAGGTCATTTTAGCATTTTAATAACTAAATCTGCATTTTTTCGTTTATTTTATAAGATAAGTTGGACAAAAATAAAAGCAAGAGCTTAAAGAACTGAATATATCTATTGCCAAATCTATGCTAAATCGTGTTTTAATATATTTTATTCGCTACAGTAAATTTAAAACATAAAAAAATTTGAAAAACTTAACTACGTTTTCAGCGCTTCTAACTTGTTTATATCTTTTTTCATCGTGTCATACATCTTCTCATCAAAATGATATAAGTCGGTTGATCGGTGTGTGTATAAGCTCTGGGCGTGAATCGCAGCTGGCAGTGCCATATTTGGGGATAAATAATACATCTGTTGCTCTGCCGAGATTAAATATCGTCAATATCTTTTTAACAGATTTTGAACAAAGTAATGGTGTTACTCAGTTTGTCTCGTATATAATCGTTAGTTTTTTTTATGTTACTCCGTTTTGTTAAAAGGGACATAACTCTTGCATTAGCTTAAATTTACAGTAGTAAAAATTGTGTAATGTTACTTTCTTTACCAAACCTATAACAGAATTAAGATCGGTTAATCTCAAGATTATACATGGGTCTGGGTGTGAATTCTATCCAATTGTCTGTAAAAACAAAGATATGAAGGTTAAAGTTGCAATCATTAAATTTCTCCGAGAAACTTATGTACCATAATTGTTCCTGTACGTTGTACGACGTTCGTTTATAAAAAAAAAATAAAAGAAATTTATAACCCGTGGCATGTCCAACCGTGTGCGATACATATTCATGTTCTAAAACTCTTTTATGGATGTTAACAGAAAATACATATTTCATGCAACAGCACAAAACAGTACAACAGAAGATAATGCAACCAGAAACGTAAATAAAAACAATTTGTACTAGCACAATGTTATAAATCCTCCATCTTGATTAGGACCCATTCAATATTAATTGGGAGGTTGGGGCCGCTGCATTTCAAATTATTATATTTATATAGGATCTTACATTGGTACGAGTGGATTATCAGGTTTCTCCAATCCAGATAGTTAAGTTATGGAATTTTAAGTCCGAGCCTTGGCGAGGACTTAAAATTCCATAATTTAACTATCGAGATTGGAGAAATCCGATAATACAAGAGTACTAATGTAAGATTCTGTTTCTCTAATTTTAAAAAGTAGTAAATTTGCGAAACGAAGTACAAATTCTCCCAACCGCAATTTTACGTTCACGACTTGAATACGCGGTAAATTGAAGGTGTTTTGTTTATGACGTCATGAGTTCTTATTGTGACGTTATTATTTTTAACCAATCAACTGCTGAGAACAACAAATTCACTAGTGACGAGAAATATTTTTTCCACACTGGTCAAGCGGTTGATATATTACGTCAAAATTAGAGACAAAATGTTCCAACTTGTCTAGATTATATACCGTACACATGTACTAATTATAAAGGAAATTTCATTCCATTGAGAAGGAGGAGGGAGCATCAGCAAATTCTTCTACTGTAACTTGTCCATGGTGTAGTCGCTGTTTCAGTTCACCCAGTCTCTGGTCGATTTGTACTTACTTTCTTCTTCTCTGTGTCATTTTACCTCCTGCTCTATACTTAATGTGTTTAATTTTTGTGGATGCTTGTTGGTTCTGAAGTAGCTTGATCAGGTTGAAAATGTTGGGATGTGGATGACTGATGTGGTTCTTCATTTTATGATGCCACCCCTCTAAATGGTTGTTGATTCTGGGTCTAGCTGTGTCATGGTGGTTCCACAGGAAGCGCCCAATCTCTACCCAATGCTCTGTAACGTAGGCAGTGAAGGCAAGTGAAAGCAAGTGTGTCGATGTTGGTCTTCGAGTTGTTCATCTCTGTCAATGCAGTAAACCAGACGTCTTCTACGTGTTCAATGGATACCAGTGGAAGTACTGCTTCTCATCGTACCAACTTGTTGATGTCGTAGTTTTCCTCGTAATGGACTTTAAGAACTGTTGCTTGTGCTTTTCTCCATACTTTGGAGACTATGACAGACTAAGGAGGATTAGGTTTAAATGTGATGAAATCCTTAAATTCAGCTAAAGATAAGTTGCTCAAATCCGATGAAGTAACGCTACAATCTCACGCTCGAGTGATTGATTTTAACCCGATTACTGATAAGGTAACCAGTGCAATATTTGTCTCTGTTTCTGGTAAACAGTAAACATTTTTTTTTTCGTTTTTTGTTTGTTTGCTTGTTTGGTTGGTTTTTTTTTGTTTGTTTTGGGTTTTTTTTAGGTTTTTTGTTGTTGACAATATGATATTCATATGTAAGTTATTTTCAAGAGAGATATGTGTTGTTTAATTTAATTAAAATTAAATCTTTCACTTGCTTACCCCTTTTTATACTGTCTGCGGTCCGCACAAATAGTACTGGATCTATAAATATCATGTTTTCATCGGTTTAAAAAATGTTTGTGTAGAACTTTTAAAATCGATAACTAAATATTACAAAAATGAGTACTGTTTTTATTTTCATTACTGCATGGATTGATGTTAGTAATTATAATCGAGAAATGCTTGACTTCGACCATAAATTATTAATTTGCACAAAAATATCTACAGATTATCCGTAAACTAGGCCATAATGATATTAACAGCGATATATGTTATATTAGTTAGTGAAAAAGGAATCCGCTCCTCTGCATTGTATAGCAAGTAAACAAATACCCAGTGATTTGAATCGGCTTGTATACATAACATATTAAATCATTTGAGTGTACTTTGTATACTAATACTTTATCATTCAACTACGTACTCGGTGTTCCTGTTAAAAGACGCACATTCATGATTGTACGCTTTGCTGGAAATATTACAAATGCAAGTCGCCATAAATCTATTTATAAATGTCCTAATATGCATGTACATATTATATATTATTTGGCAAACTCGTGGCATTATCGCTTCTTCATATACGTGCTCAATGGTACCGTGACGGTTTTCATTCCATGGAGCTGACACGTTTATGGGTTGCTTAGTTATAACACGGCCGGGGGGAGGGGGGTAACTAAGGATACTTTTAGGTACAGGTCTGCGGACGGAGATTTGAAAACCCGCCCTATTCATATATTTTTGGATGTTTTAAACAACCCAATCATATATTGAGTTATTAAATCAGACCTATTCATATATTTTATTACTGCACATCCCCATTGACAAAATATTCCGTTCACTACCAAAATGATCATGCAAGTGGTGTTAATAGAACACTTTGTTTGTAAAATAACTGTGGTTTACATAGGCTTAACATGCTCAAGATGAGAATTTAGGCATGGAAATGTTTAGATAATTTACAACTATACCCAATGATATATTTTCAATGAAAAAAACAACCCTTTCATATATTTTGGAGAGGTAAAAAAGTGACCCATTTGTGCCGCACATCCGTATTACCATATATATACCCAGTTACCTCCCCCCCCGTGAGTTATAATACCTTTTCGTGCGTTTAACATGTTTAAGCAGGGCCAAGGCTCATTTCACAATAAAGACCCCTTTTGTAAATTTGGAAAAAAAAGCTATAGAAGGCAAAATTGCATGTTCCTACCCAACATTTCATACATTTTTCCGACGCAGTCGGTATATTTTCGAATTGTGACCTTTGAACTAAAAGACGCTTACCTATGGTAACATACTATAATTGAAGACAAACTTGCATTCTGATTGGACAAAAATAGTAAAAAATTCTGCGTTCGAACAATCTACTATATATACTCTCTGAAAAGTATCCCTATTTGCATTTCTGAATTATTATTCCAGCAGTCTTGTGTTTTAAAACAATTGGTGGTCGTAATTAAACTTAAAATGATTTTTATGCAAAAGAATGCTATTTAGGACTGATAAACAATTTGTGTGTTTTATTTTTTTGCGCATTTCTTATGGGGTAGAATTATATTTGCTTTGTTGACCATCTATATAATTATCTGTAAACAATGATCACGCCGGTGATTTATTTACGCTAATTTTCTTGATTTGACCGACTGACACACGCACACGCACACACACTCTCCCTCTCTCTATCGTGAAATTATTGTCGTACAAATGATCCTACACAAAGGTAATTAGGTCATCGGTAATACTCGGGACGCCAAATGACTTACATGAGACACAGTAGTTCGATAACACAATTTGTTTATTATACACGCACAGCCCATAGAATTAAGAGTAAAATTCACTGATGGCTCCGTTGCAATTAATTATTTGGATCTCAATAACCCATACAGTATATTTCCCCCCCCCAACCTGGAATAACAAGAAAGATATGGGTTAAACCCATATCCAGAGATGTTCGATTTATATGTTATAGGTGTATTCCATTTGGTTTTTATATATTTTTTTTAATTTTGTTTTATTTAAAATTTCATCATATGCTGTAAAGGGATGCAAATATAGACGATTGTGAAAGGCAAGAAATAATCATCTTGATTATAATATCTCAACTTTGAGAAAAGTACTGTAATAAAAAAAAGCACAGTTTTGGAAGGACAAATATATGTTTACCAATAAAAATACATTGACCATAGTCAAGTGGTTCTGTGGGGGAAAATGTGAATGTAAGATCGGCAGTTATCGCGTCCTCGGAAAATTAAAGAAAACATACCGACAAGTTACAATTTTGATTGATTTAATTTTACTGTAATTAAAATTGTTTCAAAAGATTTGCAATTAAATGTATTTAAGAACTTTATAAAATTTTCAGAATTTAATATATAAAAAAAACAATTAGAAAAAGAGTCTTATTTTGCAAAACAATTGATGAGATTATTAACTTCTACAATTATTTTCAACAATATAAACTGTTGATGACCTTTATTCGAACGTAACTGAATTTTTTTCTTTTGTATTATTATATATATAACTTGCTTCGTTAAAATATCTTAACATCAAATTTGTCCGTTGTCTTGGATATAGCTGAAATACAGCTCGTTGCACGTTAAGCAGATATTTATTCGACCAATTATATACGTGTAGTTGGTCAACAATACACATAAAATATTCGTGAAACCGTTAAGCTAGACAAAAATAAACAAAGCAATAAAGGTACCGATCTAAACCGGGGTTGCCAATTTAAACTGACAACATTTTCCGTCATTTTATTGTCGATTCTTATTTGTTCTCGAGAAAAACAGGGTGCATGGCATATTATTTGCTGTTAAATGAAATTCATCAATATCCGTACAGAGTTATCGTTCTTTCCTCCTTAATCTTTCTACCAACAAAACAATGTAAACGGCACTACCAATACAGTATAATAAAATTTGTTGTTTAATTATATAATATATCGAATAAAGTGACCTAACCGCGACCGAAAGTAGATCAAAGCACGATAACATATAAGTGCGATTGTACTCGAACATTCGTCTAGAAATATGATCAAATATTTTATTTACGCTCATGATATACATTTAGTTATCAAGCTTAATAGATTCTTCTGACATTTTTCTTAGTTCTTCCTCAATTAAATCTGAAATACAATAATCAAATGGAATAAAAAACGAAAGGTATGTAAAATGCGGGCTACCAAGACCGTTATATTGTTGGAATACAAATATAAAGTTGGTTTGAACTTAATATTTTTACCATAGTGTATAATTTTTGTTTATCTTTTTGTGTATTTGTATTGTATTTTGTGTCGTGTGTTATTATATATTTACGTTTATGTGAACATAAATGAGTAAACGGTTATACTTATCCACTTTGTTTTATGTGTATTCCAAGCCAGTAGGTTTTTTTAATTTTCGTTAGTTTTTGTTTGGATTACTTTCTCTTTATATACATATGTACTATAGTATTGCTAATGGACTATACGAATTGTGACCTGTCATCAAGGCGCATAAAACCCCCGCAGCAAATTTGCTGAATTAGCTTAATATAACAAGTAAAAAACTGCATTTAGTAATTTTCAGAAACTGCTGAAATTGCCAAACAAAAATAACGAGTGAAAGGAGTTCGACAAGCTCCTATGTCAAGTATAGTGCTGCAGAATATACTGTTCGATCATATGTATGCATGCTTTATGTATATACAGGTTTTTTTATATTGGATTTGTATAAGGGGTTAACGGGATTAATCTCTGTATCCTGTGCTGCTTAGAATGATATGATAATGTATACAGTATTGCATGTTCCGACCTGTTTGTTGACGGTCTTAGTATGAATTTTGTTTAGAATTTGAATTTGTTCGAATGTTGTTTTAACGCTAATTACAGCAAATTTCCAGCTATAAAATGGCCTCCAGTTCTTATTGGGGGCGGGTGAGGCTGAGCGCAAGGAGAAAACCTCGACCTTCGACATGAAAAGTGGCAAACCCTGTCAATTAAGATTGGAGTCGATCGCACTCTGCTCGCAATCTCATTGTTGACAAATTACGTTATAAACAGTAGACGATCTACCTTAAGCACTCAGCTCCGAATTTTCGTTGGAACGAACATTACGCAGAGATGTATGTTGTTGCTCAGTTGACTAATGCTGTGACCTCCTGCGTTTAGACGTCTGTATTCATAATCAATCAATCAATCAATCAATCAGTAATTCAACGGTTGTGGTGTTTAGCTGTTACAAAAAAATAATTAAAATCCATACCATTCATTTCTTGAGAATTAAGTGACTGCACTGATGTTATATCAACTTCCGGTACGCATTCTTTGTTTTTCACACAAGATTCTACTGGTCCTTTATTTTCCGATCTTCCACAAAAGCAACAAATTGATAAAAAACATCTTCTTATCTGCAATTATAGTTATGACATGTAAAGTATGTCACCGACATAACTCTGAAGACTTATAGTTTTACCGTTTAGACTTTAAAACCCGATCTAAGGGTATAGTTCATTTTAACTTAGTACCTTACCAGAATGATAGGTGCTAAGAACAATACTATGTTGCAAAATGCTGCACTGTGAATAAACTTGATTACATAAGAAAACTTTGATAATGGGAAGCTGCCTTTTTGTAAAAAGAGGAATAAAAATATTATAGTTGAACAATTTTTGCTATTTTTAACTGTGATGCGACAGAAACGGGATATAAATGATTAAATATGACTATCTACGACCTAGTTACGTATAGTATCAGATGCAGATAAACACGTGATGATATTCGTCTTCAAACAAATATTTGCAATTGTTACCCAACAAAATTTTACCCTGGTTTCTACGTTCATATCTTTATCCTTGTTCATTTGGTGTTTTGTGTAGAATTCGTCCTCATTTTCGTTTATACAATTGTCTTCTTTTCCAGCATTGTTTGTAGAACGGATATCTTCTTTATTTTTCAGCATTTTAGAATTCACGACGTATAAACAGCAAACTTTGTGAATAACATTAAAAGTGCAGGTTGTAGCTCCAACATCGGATTTTGAGCGAAATACTTAGTGAAAGTCAGTCAACAAGCTTAGCGTCGTAACCATTGGATACATGTTAACGTCTGTGACGTTTGTAGTTGTTCATGACAAGTTGATTTGAAAAATGGAGATCGAAACATGCGAGAATGTTTTTAAATTTCCACATGTATTTTCTTGTGAATCTGGATGCTGTGGCTTAAAACCAGAACAGTACTGCTGTGATGGAGATGCACGTTTCAATTTCACCGTGCTTATGCTGTGTTCTCTTGTCATTCTTGTTTTGGTGTTTGCATGGTGTTGGAAAAAATGCACAAGTTTTTGTTCCAGTAACAAAAGAATTATATTGCCAGACTCTGACTTTGACGAAAACGAATGTTCTGGTAAGATTTTAAGTTAAAATTAACTAAAATCATGAAAGATCTCAATTCTCAAATCATAGAGAGCTGATCAGCGCGTTCCGAGTTGGCGGATAGGAAATGCCCTGAAAACCTGACCCCGAACAATTTACTACGTAACGTGTTAGGAGAGTGCAAATATCATTGCACGATCCTTTCTGTTGTCGATTCGGAAAAAAGTCATCTTGGAAAAGGGTTAAATTCACCTTCTATATACAAACATTGCGTATCAAATTTTTTCCCAATGTACCATTCCAGTTGATTTCGTGTTTATGTTCAGTGAATATAGCTGAAATACTGCTCGCTAGAAGTTAAACAATCATTTGTTCATTTAAAAAATAGATTATTGCAAGCGGGCTCTATGCCAATTAGAACATGGTCAGACCTTATATTTGTCAATATTTTATACTGTATACAGATAATTATGCTAGGCATTTATATGTACGTGTCTAAACACTCATCGTGGGCCTCGGTTGCAAAGTGGTTAAGATATATAATCAACTTTTGATCACGTGCCTATAAACAATGAGGTTTCAGTTCTTATCATAAATATTGGTAGTTTTCCGACTTAAGATCAGAGTTTTTCTCCATGTACTTCGGCTTCCTCTCCAAAAAACGCCTCGAGATATAGCTAAAAAAATTGCTTATAAAAGACGTGCAACACCATTTCATACAAACAAAACGATAAACACTTAAAATGGAAATGGTTTATTATTGATGTTAATCAGTTGTGTTATTTATTTCAGGTAATGACTACACAGTACAACACAATTCTTTGTCTTCATCTTTTACAAACAAAAACGATTCCTTTAAAAAACATCGGAGTTCTTATGTTCCAGTAAAGTACCAGTTGCGGTCAATGTCTAATAGGGAAAGTCCTCCATCTTACGAAGAAGCCACAATGTCAACGTTGCAATAAATACGCCACAATTTCGACGCTTTTCTTTTGTTTGTGAACCATGCCTAGACACATCTAATATTTCGACCCCTCCCAACGATTCCAGTATATACAAATAGTGTGCAAACAATTATAAACAAATATCTGTGCATTAGCTTTCTTTTAAGTGGGTCTATTGTTATGTAAGTCATGTGTCGTCTACACTATAATGATCTTTAAAAATTTAGAAACGTTTACAATCATATAATAATGTGAGGTTTTTTTCAAAACTGTTCGCGGGTATACAACAATTTTGATCCAGTGGCCGTGGAGATTGGTTGCTTGTTGGTCAAAGCCACTTGCCGAACTGATTTATCATTGTGTTCTCGTCCTGAATATTGCTGAAATATTGCTCAGTGTAAATCAATCAATCAATAAACAAACCATTCTCAAATCAAATGTAACCCTTTCTTACTATCATGATAGAAACCATTAGATTTATTCAGATTTAGATGTTTTCTATTTATTTGATTAATAGAATGTAAGCTTATTTTGTTTACTTTTGTCATCGCATATTTTAAACCTGGCTCTGGAACAGTACACAATTCTTCAGCGAAGCAGCCAAGCATAGAAATATTTAAAATATTAGAGTTGTCTCTCTTACTTTAAGCTCGCTTGTTTCAAATGACTGAAATACCTTGACGACATTGGAGAAAATAGAGTATGAGTTTTACATCAAAATAAGCGAAAACCATGAACACTACACAGAGTGATCGATTATTTACATGTGTCTCCATACAAAGTAATATGATAGGTATAAATGTTGATTGTCATAACTTCGGAAATGCAGAATAGGGTAAAGTGATCTTTAGTGTTCTGAAATGTAGTCTTGTAGCAGCACAACTACGAACAGACGAGCTTACTAAGAGGTTCTCATAAGTGCAGACGGATTTAGCGCCCTTTACTGTGTACGTCTTGTACAAGGAAGTCGACGAGTTCACGTGGAGTTAAAGTGTACATGCTTAAGAAATCTGGGTCCGTTTCTTTCCGCAATAAATGCCAAAATTTAATAGGTATATGACACAACAAGAAATTTACACAAATATACAGACGTATGTCATGTTACTGATAGCGTATCCGGACTTTCTGCAGTCTAAGATCTTACCTAGTTACTCAATAAAGAGTGTAATCCGTGGAATAAATTAAGACTTAAACTTGTTAAGTACCGGTCGATGAACATTCCTATCACGGGCATTGTTTCAATTATCCATGTGCTTTTTAAAGGTGACCTATACATTAGTTATACCAGTACCAGTTTTGAAGAAAAATATTGAAGGGGCTGGTACACATTGCGCATCAAGACGTCATAAAACAGAATATTCAAAATGGTGTTCTAAAATCAAATCGCGTCACTGAGAACATTGAACTGCTTATTATACAAATCCAACATATATAGAGAAATACAGATCGGGAAATAAATCAGAACATTGCAATAAACCAGAGACATATAATACAATTAATTAATTGGTCGTTTTGCTGCTTTCTCATCGTCAACAACACAGTATAATGAAGTATCATCGGCAATTAATTATATGTCTCTGCAATAAACCAATTATATTTGCTTCATAAGTGTAAACTATTGCGTGAAAAGGTTGAGAAAAAAACGTGGAGCAAACGATTATTAAAACAAGATAGATGACAATAAGCTTATTTGTCTTTGTGACTAATTTCCCTATTTAATATACCAATCTGACTGTTTTTTATAAATAACTAGGACCCACCCACGAACATTAAATATATTGATTGATTGGGAAGTTTTTACGTCCTATACCGATAACTGAATGCCCTTGGTCGGACGGTACTTACATGCTATGGTGCCACGGAGTATATACAGGGACAGTCTATACTAATACATGATAGTATAGACTGTCTCTGTCTCTATTATTTAGTATGTCCATGGGTACTACTATATGAGATAAGTTTGTGTTTTAGTTCGTTTTATTCACTCTGTGGAAAAAGATAAATGTACGACAAGAATGGCATTTACGGTCTGCATACATAAAAATAAATTTAAAAAAACATAATCCAGTGGAAGTCATAGGCGTAGCAGCTGGTAAGGCAAGTACGGCTTCTGCTGTACTAATAACTTTTGCTGACGGCAAGCCGTACCAATAATTTTTAGAAAATAAAAAAAAAATGTTCATATTTTTCTATTTTTATTGGTGTCTTTTGACTCTCCTCTAATCTCAAATACAAGGACGTAGCAGCCGGTACGGCAGGTACGGCTTCCGCCGTATCAATATCAAATGCGATGTGTACGCCTCTGAAAGTACACTTTTAAATTTCCCGCGACGTTGAAGTTTGCCACGTGGTTATAAAGTTATATTTAGTAACTGGCCACGTGATTATAAAATGACAAAATGTCGGAAGACGAGGAGATCGAGTGTGGAGGGGGAAGGAGCGATTCAGCTGGCATTCTTGCTGTCAAACCAAACCCTGGACTAAAGTTCGAGAAAAAATTATCAGAAGCTGAAAGATCTACAAGGGTATTTAATAAATTCGTCTTTATTTATTTAATGTATTGTACGTAGCCGGTCGATATTGTGATAAGTTGAAAGTGGCAAGGCAGTTGCAACCTTTCAAACTCAAAGGCTATAAAACCATAGAACGATATGGCAGGTAAACTTCATATAAACATTTGGGTGAATGTACAACGCAAAGTAGCATTAATCCTTGAAATGGCATTTCTTCCCAAATCATAGTTATATTTTAAATTTTTGCAATATTGAATTTCAATCAACACAACTGAACTGGTTTACGGTTGAGAAATGAGATTTGATAGTTGATTTTTGCACGTGCTAGTTATTTAATAAGCAACTAGTGACATTTTTAGATTGTTAAAAAGAAAACTATGTTATTTTGTTAATCATATTTTTAAACTTAATTTTGGCAATTAGTAAAAATGTTCTTCAATAACTGGATCTGGTTGCTGCTTTTGAAAGGCACAATAAATATTGTTCTTTGTAATAGTTAAACAGCAATAGTATTTGAAAGGGAAGAAATATTTTCCCCTGTGCTCATCATGCAAAGAGTTAAGTATTTAGGTCTATTAATTGGGATTGACCATTTTCCAGTTACGCACTCCTAGCAGTTTCAGGATATGATAACTATTGTTGGAAACTTGTGTAAAACTGTAAAATTTGAACATAGAATTAATACTACAGACACATTGACCATTTCGAAATCCAATAGTCATGTGTTGCTGTGTGGTATAAAATGGACAGTTATCATGTCTTCCATAGAGCATCATTGTAAGTTCAAAGAAAATATACAAATTATTATTTTTTTTATTATTTGGATAGTAATTAAAATTGTTCCAAAAGATATTTAATTTCATGTATTCTAAACTTCATACAAACATTGCTTTGCATAAACACTGTTAAGAACTAAATAATATTTGTAGAATTAAAAATAAACCAAAAAATGTGGTAAGAGCTGTTTTTCAGCAAAAGAATTTAAGAAATAATACAATTTTTTTATTATAACCTATATAAACTGTTATAGACATTTATTCTAATATAACAGAATTATTTTTTTTTATTGTATTATTATATACATTTTTCAAAATCTCATTTACTTTTTTAATGTTAGATTTGAGAACTACATATAAGATCCTTTGTATGTTAAATTTGCATTATTTTTTTTAATTCTTACATTAAATTGCTTAAATCTTTAATTAAAATAAAAATCCATATATTTTGTGACTCTTTTATTATTAAGATTTATTTTTCTCCCTCAGGCCTCTTTTTTATTGCATTTTCTAACTGATTAGACATTTTTATCTTTAACATACCTGTTTTAAAATATAATTTTCGTATAAAAAATATTTTCTCGGCTTATTATATTGGTCTTTTATAAGTCGTTCATTTTTGCCTTTCATCAAAGTTCAGTATCAAGGTAATAAATAAGCAATTTAAGAAATAGATTATTGTGAGCAGGCTCTATGCGAATTAGACTATGGTCAAGACAAATATAAGCTCTGACCATGTTCTTATTTGCTTAGAGCCCAATTCTAAATAATTTCTATTTTATTCTAATATATCCAACGATTGTTTTAAAATTTTGAAGCAGCTCTAAGAGGATGCTTAAAATGGTAACACTGTGTTTTGAAACTAATAAGATGAATCCGGAAATAGTATCTTAAAAGCAAATAAAATAGAATAAAAATATATGCTCATCATTTTGTTGAATATACATACTTTAAAGCAAAAAAATATTGAGATATCTTTTCCAGTTTGAAATTTTCAGTTGAGCATATATATGACATCTGAATTCAAATTGTGATGTCACAGCGAGCTATACGCTTATTAGAACCGAAATGTGTTCTCAAAGCATAGAAGGACGCAATATAAGAATATCAAATAAACAAGGCAAATCTTCTAGTGAACACAATGACATCACGGTACAGAAGTATCTCTTCCCCCACTCCTCATTATCAACAAATCTTGTGCACTAGAGCTTGTGATTTCAAAACCGTCAATAGGCTTAAAACCTTCATAACTTATGCAATTCAAAAATTTTCTTTATTACATATTTGTTGTGGTGTGTTTATAATATTTCAGATATTATCAAATAACAAGTAAATTTTTATGGTCACATTTTTACATACACAGATTAACCTCTACTCTCATCATATGATTATAGAAAACAATAATTGATACCTTCAATGTTTATTTTCATTGTACTATATTGTAGTTATTTCTTTTCATTAAAGTTGGAATCCAATTAGATAAAAAGAAAATTAGATAATAATTGGGTTCAATAATTTCAGGTGTGCAATATGCAGGTACGATAGGTTAAACTAGATACTATATCATTTTTGAAGGGATTTAGAATGAAAATTACCAATACTGCTATCCTCTTTAATAATTAATAATCATTTTTATAATAATTAATAATTTATCAAACCATGGCTAAGAATTTTAATAAAGTTCCACATAACATCAAATTCTATATCCAGAATGTAAGATAAATATTGATGTAAAATGGAATTGCAATACAGTAAGTAATAATATGTTTATTATTTTATTTTTAATGTCTGCTTCCATAATTGTTTCTTATATTATCCAGTTGCAATCTTTTTCCACTATTACATTCAACATCCTTCCAAAAAATTCAAAGCTCATGAAGAATTATGACACCTGCTTCAATTAATCCCCAAGAATCAATTATATAATAATTAGGTAAAATTATCCCAGTGGCAAAAATTTATTTTCAATAACATGTGCATCCATTATTGCGACCCTTTGACTACATGTACCTCAGTGTTAAATCAGGTGAAATTTAATTTTAAAAATGAAACATCCATGGCAAAGATTTACATATAGTGTAAATTCAGGTTAACTCTACTAAGGGTAAGTTATCTGCCCATTTTAGTTCTTGTAACTCCAGAAACTGGAGATGGGTCTAATGGAAAAACTGTTCAATATATACTAATATGTTGAAAAATCAAATGCACACTGTTTATAAGAGTGCGTTTGCTCAGTCTACATAAATAAATATCAAATTTATTTGTAACAGCTTTAGAAATGGGAAGAAATTGTAGTTTTAGAAAAAAAATACTAAGCTGTCCTTTTTTATTATTTGTGTTGAGTACCATTGAGATTGTTAACATTGAAGGAATCACAATGTTTCATGCAGAGACATTTAAGCACTTGTAATCATCTATACTATTTCAGTTGCTTGTTCATTTATACTCAGTAACCTCATTCACCTTTTACTCAGCTGAATATATGCACTACAGTGACATATACTAGCAGCTTTATTGTTTGGCAGTAATGTAGACCAGCAGATTTGTACATGCTGTATAATTAAGGATGACATTACCAGGTTATACAGTGTAACAACATCAATCTTTCAAATCTTATACCCAAGGTCTGTGGACTGGGAGGTAATAACATTCAATATTGCAGTGCCACTGCTAGAGGAGGTGGTAAAACATTAATCTTTTGATACCATTACCAGTAAACTCAGTGGTTATCAGTTGGTAATAAAAGGAATCTTTCAAGTACCAGTACATGGTCCAAGGGCCAGTGGGCTGGTAATATAAATTTGTTATGACCAAGGAAAGTAGACTGATGTAATTAGATGGTGTATACATGAATCTTTCAACACAAGGAACAATTGACTGGGTGATAATTACACAAATCCTCCAAGACCAGGACCAGTGTAGTGGGTGGTAATCAGATGGTAATAACACAGATTCTAATATGACGTCCTGCTTTCGCTATGTAAACAAAGCCGTGTTAAAATTCCAATAAATTTAGTTCGCACATGTGCAAGTTAATTTTGGTTGCAGTCGTTTAAATTTTATTTTAAAAACTCAATTTTTTAAACCATAATCATCGTTACTGTTAGTAAATTTGTTATTTAAAGTCTGAATTCTGCGATTTGCATGATTCAACATTCAGCCATTAAATTATGGTTCCACCACTCTACATTATGACACACGGGAGGTACGTGGAACAGCCATTCACTAGCGCACATTTATATTCCGCTTCACTGTACAGATTATCGTATTTTTCATAATCAGAATCGAAATAATTCATAGATACCATACTTTATTGTCGTTTTAACATGGGTGGGCATTATATTCATGATATTTTACCCCTCACTTTCGCTCGGGGCAAAATATTCAAGAATATAATGCCCACCCATGTTAAAACGACAATAAAGTATGGTATCCATGAATTATTTCTTAATTTATCCACATGTAAATATTCAACACTTTACTGTTTTTAAATCAGCACTTCACTGTGCATCAACCAACACTCCACTGTTCCTCCATCACCTCAAGTTTTACTAAAAATCACAGTACCTCAACACATAAAGAATATAAAGTTATGGGACATCTATTTTTATTTTATAAAATACATGCTCCTATGAATAAGGCTGATAAAGCGGTAAAATTGGTTCTCAAAAGTTAACCCCTTAGTGTATAGTTATTGCATCAATACAGTGTTCAATATTGAATTTTGTATATTGATATAAGTAAACCAGTCACCTTCAGATTTCAAGGTGATGACATTGACTTTATTCTCCATGATTATTGTGTTACTTTGAAGTGGTATTTATTGGTGTTGACACTTTTATTGTTAAAGACCATTGAACACTTAAATAATTGTATGTTATATAAATGTATAACAATATAAATAAACATTGAACTTGATGCACATAGCATAGAGTATATTATGTCAAGTCTGTTCACCATTGTCTTTGCTTTTGTGTCTTATACAATTATTGTATTTCCATCCTCAATTCAATTACATGAATCGCTATAATTTCTAATTTTAGAATTTTTGTGAATCAAATTATTTGCAACAAAACTTGAATTTTGTTGATATGGCATCTCAGTGACTTTTATTCCACCTATGAGATAAATATCATAAACCAAGCTCAACCTCAAACAACAAATTAGCAGAAGTAAATTTCATCCCTTGGATAATTCATTATAGTCAGTTACAGGAGTAGACTTGCCACAAGTCCCTATGAATGTTTTTTTTGCTTTTAGAGATATACATTTTTTATACTATCCATGAAATGTTTACAATAAAGATGTATCTCTCTAATATCAAATTGAAATGGACTTGTGGCATGTCTATAGCAGGGCAATAGATCTAAGAAATTACAGTTGAATTTTAATAACTTGAACTCCACGCTTAAACAATCCAACTGGGATACCTCAGACACCTGTAAAGTGTAGAACTTCCCCCTTTGTAATCAGTCTCTAAATGCTTTGATTTTTGAATAACTTGAATTAAATTAGTTGTCCTGATTGTAAAAATCCATTGTAAAAACCATGATGGCACCCAACACACTCCACATTCTAACAGCCATGTTTTCTAAATACTAGTAATAACATATTATACTATAGGTTAGAAGGGTCAATGTTAATTTGGGCACAATTTAATTTGAAGAAAAACATTTACATGTATAGCCCAGCAGAAGCAAGTGGGTATTACATGTTTGACATAAGGTACATAAGTGATAAGTTTGTAACTTATTTTGAAGTCCCAAAAATGGATTGTCAAATAGGTTTATTCAAACAAAATTCTTATTAAATACAATGTATATTATTTTTATTTACATATGTGTATATGTACCAAAGTAGACCAAAGTATACGTCACGATATCTGAAAAATTGCTAAAAGTAGAGTGAAAACTAAAACACCATTCAAATAAACAAAAATTGTTTGTACATTTATGATGCATGTGAAAATCAGGTATAGCATTTCATTTGCATTTCACAAAAAAGTTTCCTTAAGTGTCTTTAACTTGTATACTGCAGAATTGTAGTCTGTCCTATGTCAATAACCTGAAAGGTCATGTAGTGTATCCATGGAAACTATCTTATAATACTCTTTACAGCAATGGCCGTAAATGTTTGTAAAGGTGAACAAAAATAAACTAACTGTACTGTTGACATTTTTTGTTTCCATGAAAAGACAAATTTGTTTGGGCCTGACTATCTTTTTACATACTAGTTATACTATGTAACACTGATTTTTTTGTTATTTCTTGGAATTTCCCCTGTCCACACTCATCAACAGCCAATCAATCAGTCAATCATTCATAATAGACGGAAATAATGCATGTTTTGTTGAAAATATGTCATAAATAGGACTTAATTATTTGTTTGTGCATAATTCTGACATTTTAAAAGACAAATTTTCCATTTAGTGACATTTTATATTAAAGATGAATAATTGGAAATAAAGCATGTTATATGTCTGGACACAAGATCAGCTGTCACAGTTACACCTTTTGGTTGTAATTTATGTTTAATGTCATTTTTGCTTGAGGTAATTGTTATTAATTAACATATCCGCCGTCTTACCTTGTCTTAGCTCACAACTGAAACGTCCTCTCCCTGGATATACCACAATCATGACTTCTGAGGCTCTTTTAAGTAGGACTAGGCGGCAATCATCTGCCGTTACTGAATTAGAAAAGGTCAGTTAATTGAATAATTCAGAAAACAAATTACATATTTTTTGCCAATTTTTAATTGTTTTTGCAACCAAAAAAATTAAAAGTTATATTATGTCTTTTTTAATTAATTTACTGCAATTTGTCCTTTTAGAAATGAGAAAATACTTGTGAAAAAAGTAATCTTTTCATTAAACCATAAAAAGTCAAGTATTTTTTGATATTTCAGATTTCACTCATTTATCCTTGAAAAAAAATTGTGTAATTTACACCTACATTTTATAAATTTTAACCTTGTAAATTTATATAACTTGACAATAAACAAAAATACATACAGGTAATTTATAATTAACTTTATTTCCCATAAACTAGATATATAGTAACAGAAAGAATATGTACAATGACAAATAAATAAAGGTGTGTCATTAACTTTACATTGGTGGATCCCCTGTAAATTATTGCCAAATAAACCTTAACCTTATATTGGTAGATCCCATGTAAGTTATTGCCACATTAAACTTAACCTAACATTGGTGGATCCCCTGTAAGTTTATTGCCTCATTAACCTTGACCTTATATTGGTAGATCCCCTGTATGTTTTAGCCACATTAACCTTAACCTGACATTGGTGGATCCCCTGTAAGTTTTAGCCACATAAACCTTAACCTGACATTGGTGGATCCCCTGTAAGTTTTAGCCACATTAACCTTGACCTTATATTGGTAGATCCCCTGTAAGTTTATTGCCTCATTAACCTTGACCTTACATTGGTAGATCCCCTGTAAGGTTATTGCCACATTAACCTTGACCTTATATTGGTAGATCCCCTTTAAGTTTATTGCCTCATTAACCTTGACCTTATATTGGTAGATCCCCTGTAAGTTTATTGCCTCATTAACCTTGACCTTATATTGGTGGATCCCCTGTAAGTTTATTGCCTCATTAACCTTGACCTTATATTGGTAGATCCCCTGTAAGGTTATTGCCACATTAACCCTAAGAGTTGTACAGTGCATGGTATATTGGACCTGCATCTTTTTTTTTATTTTTCAGTTCTGAGCAGTTAAAAAATAGTTATGTTTTCTTTTGAGTTTGCATGCGAAGTAACAATAAATCTTTAATTCTTTTACCAATCAGGATAGGATTCAGACTATTCTTTACAATGTTTTTTATTAGTTTCATTACAGGAGCAGTAACCATTTGTTTGGAATGCATATTGATTTTGGTTATTGACTTTGTGTCCTCTACTTATCATTGTAATGATTTATTAAGGTCATTGTTGACATTATGTCAGATGATTGCCAGGGGACATGTACAAATTATTAAATGACATTTACTGTTAGTTACTAGAAATTAAATGTTGTTTAAAAACATGTACAACCTTTAATATTTTATTCTTTACACATTACTTGAACATTATTTTATGTGGTCCTGGTACAAACCTTTGCACATATTTTGACCTGAATCAATCAATCAGTAAAATTTCTGACTCCATTAATCAATAAACAGTTGATTAGATGATATACATCACACCTTTATGGGCTGAAATTGTATATTGTGCCAAGACTGGGACATTAACATGTAAGTCAAAGAGTAAGTATTATGAACTTACAAATATTACAGAAATCTGACAGATATAACATTAATATGAAAGAGAATCGAAAATTAAGCTAGGAGATCATAATATTATAACAATCAAAGATCTTTGGAATCCAGCTTCTTATATGCATTGAAGTGATGGCTGAATGCTATACAAATCCTATTTACCATCATGTTGGACTAGTATATAAAATATATGCATGTAAACACACCTGCATATTTCTTGAAATGCACATGTACAATATAAAGTAATGTACTCTTTAATTTATACAAATAAACAGTCATACAATCTTATAATTTAAACACTTTGTTGTTTTCTTCTTTTTATGTAAATAACATGTTAAGTATTAAAACTGTCTTAGACCAGTTGTATATTTTTTCTCATTGAAAATTTTACAGAAGGCTTTTCACTATGTGAGTAGTCATCAATTAAATCAATGTATTATTTTACAAAATTTAACAAATCAGGAGTTTACTTATACATGTAGACATCTCAATTAAGCTTTCATAACCAAGAATACAGATAATATTCCACTACCACATGCACTAATGATTTCATTTCTGCAGTGATAAAAGAATCCCTGTTTGCCCTTGGACTGACCTCTTATACAAGTATCTATTACAAAGGAGCTTTTTTATATGATCTTGCAATATTTTGTTTAGCACGAACCAGCTGTAACATGAAGAAAATACTGTCTGTGTGCCAGATTCAAGACACAGTGCCTGGTGTTACGGTTAAAACAAATATCATGAAATTATGCTTCATTCAATATTTTTATTTTAGGATATCAAAATAATTGGTCCTGGTAGCAAGACAAAGAAGGTATAGTTTAGGCTAGGTAGCCATACATTTATATCCATATATTTTTAGTGTTCTACATTATCTCTCCACTCACTCCTAATACATGATGTGTTTCGCGATACATGCTGTAGTTCAAGGAAAGATATTTTCAATTTTTTTTTATTCATTAACATTTACTAAATGTCTGTTTTATTTGAAGCTTTGTATATCACTTATGTTGTCATGAAAAATGATTGTCTAGACATGTTTGTCTGTTAACATGTTCCTTAAGGATATATGTACAATTTGTACATGAATGCCACCATTTTATTTTTTCTGGAAGCATATTTCATGTACATTTTGTACAACCATAGTGCACCCCTGTACCATTGATCAATCAGGGTTAAATCACTGTGTCAAATTTTATGGCATTCACCCATATATGTAAACACTATTATCATTTTGATTTAAAAGGGAATTTAGTTTTGATTAGTTGGGATAACCCCACATGGATAACTTTTTTAGTCATGAAAGTTTTCAGTATTTGAGAAATATATTATTATATTTTATCGGTTATCAAAGGCAAAAAAATGAAGGATGCTTATAATTACACAGAATACTTTTTACCTCTACAGCAGGTTACAGGTAACACCATATCAATGTACATGTAGATCCTACGAGATTGTACAAGTTAACCGGGGATGGGGAAGGCTAAAAAATTAATTACTATCTGGTAAAAACTTGTCTTTTTTTTCTCTAAAAATTCCCCTTTTTTGGTAGTGCCAATAGGTTTAACTTCCTATATGCAGAAGTTATTATAATTACAGTTTGATAATAATGATAACCTAATTCTGATAGCTTTTCAGTCCAATTTAAAATATCAGCTCAAAATATTATTTTAGTAAGTTTGTTTTTTTTCATCATATTTTCAGTAAAATGATGAAAGGGTTTAAGCAATTAAAAATAAACTCATAAAATTTTCTCAAATTCCTTTAATAGAAAACATTACAGGAAAAGGGAAGTAATTCTTGTACTTTGTAGATTACAAAATGAGACAGAATTTGCTTGAAGAGTGGATTAGGAATAAACAACATGCAATTTTTTTTACACATTTGACAGATTTTTGAATGTACATAGAATATATGTTATTGTATTTGGACACTTCCAGGGACATTACTTGGAAGACCACACTTTCTATCCCCTCTTCCCTAGCTTAAGTTGATTGCATGATTTATAGTCCAGCATGAATATTTACATTAGATTAGTTTCCAATGAATGATTCTGTACAAGTGAATTTATTCAGTAAATAATTTATTGTTGTATTGGCAAATATTGACATGGATATCCCCAAGTTTACGCAGAATTTATGATATTAAAAAAGCAACCCATAGCCTTATTCTCAAATAAAAGCACGATTGAGAGCACTGTGATGTTTGTTTTGACATCGTCTTATTAATATTTGTTTCACACTATGTACATTGCGTGATTACATTGTATATAACATGTTTATTTGTTGTGGATAACTTACCCTTGCTTAGTAATGAATAACTTACCCTTGCTTTGCATGTGCTTAATTTATTTGCTTTTTATACCTTTATTTATTAGATACAAAAAAGGATAGTGAAAAGAATGTACCTTTATATTTTTAATTTTTAAGTATAGCTTTACAACATGTATCAAAACTGTTTAATTTAAAAAAAGAAGAATAATTGGCACCATACTGCATGGCATTGTCTGCTGTATTGTTATATTTTTCTTTTACCTTATCATCATATGGAATGGCAGTGTCCAATGGTTTTCAAATTTTCAAACTAAGTATTTAAAACCTAATCATACACCTTATTTCTGTTCAGGGGCCTCACTGGCCAAGTGGTTAAGGTAGCTCATCAACTATTGATCACATGTTCTGAAAACACTGAGATTGCAGGTTCGAGTCTCACTGTGGGCAGGCTGTACTCGACACGTAATTGACAAGGATTGCCAGTTTTCCTACCAAAGGTCAAGTGTTTGCTTCTGGTACTCCAGCATTCTCCCCCAGTAAAAAATGGACACCATGATATTGCTGAAATTGGCATTAAACAACATTCAAGCAAATAAACTTGTTATATTGGCTACAATAATCTTACTCTTTTTCTTAATCTATAAAATTGGTCTTAATTGTGGAAGAAGTGTTGCATTTGCATTATGAACTGACAAACTACAAATAACAGGGCACCCCGTATCTGCCACCTCAGGATGGTTTAAGGCAGCTAGGTCTACCAATGAGAACCTCCTAGTATGGACCCAGTCTGTGTTCTGTGTATCAACCGGGGCTCAACCCATATATTTCTGCTTTTTGACAAAAAATTGAATAGAAACCTTCAAAATTAAAAAGATATATAATGCTATATGTACACTGTCACCATCCAGTTGTACAGGTAGTTCTATATCTTAAATACCACTATGGATTTTTATTTTATAGAGTACTTTTTAGGATAAGAACAGACAACAATAAAAATGATAAGTGATTTTTGTTGTTTAATACAGAACAGAGAATACCTTGTAGTAAATCTATTATGTACTAGCAATATTTAAGAAATGTTTGCAGTCTAATTAAAATTTTATTCTCGCTTATTTCCTTGTTTGGTTGTTGCTTTAAGGAGGATCTCAACAAAATAATTAAGGTTAGTTGGGAGTAAAGAAGCATCTTTGTCTTATTGGCATCTAAATGAAAGTTGTGTTAGACCTCAATGTGTGTGTCTGATCTTCCTTATGGTGACCATTTAATGAAGGGTTTCATAAAGCTTTGCTAGTCTGGGAATTAAGTACTGTATATTGATAAGCTAAGTTTGTGTTCCTTATATGTCTTTGTTTATGGAAATATTAATGGTGAATATCCTGTAATGTTAAAAAAACACAAATATAAATTTGGTATTTTACTTATATATAGATTTTCTACCACAAGATGTTTGTGATATGTTTTTGTGTACAGGACGTAATGAACAGATGATGATTGCAAGGTAAAAAGTGTTCAAATGAAGTGCATGTATATTACATTTTAATGGTGTGCTTTTTACATTTTCAGGGAAATCCTAACAAGATTTTCTTTATTTCCAGGATGTGAAGTTTGCATTGACACCAAACAAGAAAAAAATTTTGAGTCGATCAGTTTCTGGGTCTTCTACAGATAGTTTTGAATCGAGTAAGTATGTTGTATCAGTTTGACTCATTCCATTTGTCTATGCTTTTCAGGACATCAAGTATAATTTAACCCTTGGTAGAAATAAGCTTCGCAGTAGATCCATATCTCAATCTTCTACTGATAGTTACAGTTCAAGTAAGTCACTTCCTGTCATGTGATTGATCGTATGCATGCGGCATTAGAGGTTCTGATACAGGAAGTATATTCTGGGAAAAGTCTTACCCCTGCATGAATTATTCATACAGAAAATTTCTTACATAGTGATGAATACATGCATCTGTTTTAGTAATGAAAGCAGTGCTTTTTATACATGAACTCCATAGTCTGCTGTAAGGAGCTTCAGCCAATAAGAAATGCTCTCTTGTTGCTTGTTTCTGTTATTCATTTTATTGCTTAGACTATTATTGATTACTCCACAAGATGGATGATAATAATTTTAAAAAACCATTTTTTTCCTAACCAGGGTATGCATGGAATTCAACTGTGTAATAGGCTTTTTTTTAATAATCTTGTCCATCAGAACATCTGTGTCACAAGATAGTTTTTTTTATAGTTATCTCCCCTAGTTGAAAAATACCTTTTCATTGCACTTATTATTGAGTTATTTTTTACTATTGATATATCCTTAGATTTTCTTTGTGTGCTTTAGTTTAATCTTCTATAATTTGGAGCTTAGTTATTAGGTTTAAGAAAATTCTTGCATAACTTTTTCTTACTAAGTTCTGCATTCTATCACAGCAAATATAATCTCAAGTTTTGATTGGTTGAACTTAGTAAAAAAAAAAGAATTTTCAAGATATTTGTATGGCAGCATGGCCATGAGTTGCTTGTATATTAGATTTACTTACTGTTTAAAAACATTAGCCCCATTAATTATCCTGCAAGTACTTAGTTGTAGTAATCTAAGTGTGATTACTTGTATATGGGACTAAATGACTGTTTAACAAACATTAAATGATTTAGTTGTTGTACTTTGGTATAAATAGTCCCTAACATAGTTTGTTAAATAAAATTGTGACTCAGAGCTATACCTTCTAATTAACATTTGTATTTTGGTTGTATGCAGTACTAATACACGTATGAGGACAATTATAACTCTTATATTCGGATTCTTGACAGTATTTATGGTGCCGGAGTTATTTTTAGGCTCATTATTTAACAATTCTGGTATGTATATTTCAATATATCTAAAGAGTTGTCTTTCTTATAATGCAAACTGCAGAAAATCAATTGTGGTGTTTGTTTGAATTTGATTAGAGCTGTTTTCATCTGTATTTTTTATATTTGGGGGGGAGGGGGAGGAAGCCTGATTACCCTGTGAAAACCTCAACAATTGACAAGAAATTTATCAATTTAAAGTTTGAAAAGATGTTTCTAAACAAAATATAAATAAACTAATAAATGTCTGTACTAAACTACTTGGTGCTGCGACAATAAGTTTTAAATGATTTGATTTCAGTAATTTCCAGTAATAAATTATTGTTTTATTATTCTTTACAAGTTTTGCAAAATATATACCAGTACAAAGTTCGTTGTCAAAGAGAGGATTGTATAATAAAGGAATACATGATGTACTATTTTAACAAAATTAATACATCCAGTTATAAAAACAGATGTCAAAATATTGATACATGGCATTTTCAGTATAAATTAACTCTTTTGTGTTCTCTTAAAACGATCATTTAAATCTTTCCAATATAAGAATTACTGCTTGAAGTGATATACTTGGCTTTTATCAAATCAATAGTTTTGTTTTTGGTATTTGTTTTAGAGGCTCCAGGTTGTTTGTTGATCTCAATTTTAAAAAACATTTTGGTTTCTGATGGTTTACTTACCTGTACTGTAGCTGTATACCAAATGCAGATTAGAAAACAATACAGCAATTTTTCATATTTACAAAATTTATGATGCAGTGTTTGTTTCAGACATCAGAAATCAGATGATGCTTTTCTCGGTTTTACTGTGCTAGTGCTAGAATCATCAAGGGATCCTCTTTATAAAACAAATACATTTTTGATGGCCACCTGTAAACATGTATAGAAAGGGTTTTGTGAGATATTGTTGTCACTTTGCATTTGGTGTCCTCTGTAAACTATTACAAGTCAATCTCTTTCTTGTCAACTGATTGGCCAATTTGAACCAATCATGGTCACAATATGCACTGTATGATCATTTACAAACATTCTGATGCTAACACTGTCAGACATAGTTTAACATAGACACAAAGATAGATTGCAACATAAACATAATATTAGTGTATTGACTTGACATAAAATAAGCACAATATAAGGACGATGTTTAGAAAAGGTGGAAAAGGCGAGGCTCTGAAGAGCCTTTTCCCTGTTTCATCCCTAGTCCGTATATTGTGTCCAGTAAATACACTAATATTATGTTTATACTGCAATCTATGGTACACAATTTGTCTTTCTTTAAAATTTACATTACTATCATATTCGTAATAAGCCTCACACAATGTGTGCAGTATTTTTGGCTGGATTTCACTGAGTGAATATCTGGGTTATAGTATGGTGAATGGTGGGCGGGTGGGCGGGGAAAAAATTTTCGTAACAGTTTTCTCAGCAACTTCTAATTACATTTTTTTGAAATTTGGTATGCAGCATTAGCATGGCCTCCAATATTGTGGGATTCGATTTCAGGTCTGTTGCTCACCTACTTCCTGTTTAACTAAATCCGGCCATTTCTGTCTTTGATAGATTTTTTGTTAATAAAAATGAATGACGTAAAATAAGTGATTAGTGATGAACAAGTTCTGCTGTTGGGGTTGAATGCCATTTTTAAATAGAAAAAAGACGCTGTAACCATCAAATTTATAAATAAATGATAGTTAATAATGAGACTTTATTTGTTGTATGTGTTAAAGTATATTACATTTAACACACCCTTATTTTATTTCTTATTGTCTGTTATCATCATTATAAATATAAACATTAGAATCGTCAATGTTTACTTGTGTTAGAATTGGCATAATATAACTTTCAAAATATTGGGATTATCTCCGATCTTTGGTGGCTTATATTTGTCCCTGACAAAAATTATACATAGCAAAAAAGATCACATGTATTATTTGTATATGAAAGATAATAATAATGCTTTCATGATTATGTGATGTGTTTGTTGTCATGGAAATACATGTACTTAAATCAAGGTTTTTCGTACCTATCCAGTAGGATGTTAATGAAGTAAATTTACTTAAATCAATAAGTGGATTTCATAATAACAGGTACCTGTACTTTTCTGTTTACATGGAAATATTTCCCCTTTTCTTGTCTTGCTCAATTAATTATACAGTTCAGATTCTTTTTATCAAAGAAGATACATTATTTGTCACCAAGCTAGTTGCCACATGCCCGCAAATAGCTGTTGTGTTATTTAATACTTATTAACACTGCCATAATAAGGATTGGTCTGATAAAACCAGAGATTCTATTACGTTAACGTTAACGATGGAGACGAGCTCAGGTACTGGTGTTGATGTTGTGTTTGTTCACAGTTGTTTATGTACATCTATGTTGTGTTTATGTCAGTTGTAATGTTGTTACTGTTTTGAAATTATTTAAATCAATTTTCATGACCCAAGCAATCAGGAGGAAAAATGTAATTGGCAATACCAAACTTAACCCTGATAAATAAAAATAAATAAATAAATAAAAAATCAGGGTTGAATTTAAATGAAAAAATTTTTAAAAGAAAAAAGAAATCTAGGTGTTTTTGTTTTTTATCAGATGATGGATAATTTAAGTATTAGATAATGGTTCCTCTTAAATGTTTTTGAATGTTATTCTTACGTATTTTAAGAAAAGGAAATTCTGCATGGAAGTTTTTTGTAAAGTTATCGATGAAAGTATACTGTTAGTATATAACAACAAGTAATTTTTTGGAGTTTATTCTATATTTTACTAGAAAAGGTTTTTCTGGTTCAGTCTTAAAGGAAAACTAACCAAGTTTGAATTGTCTCCCTTAGATCATCACACATTCACTGTTTTGTCCAAACCAGATATAATTGAATCATATTTGGAGTCATTAATAATGTTTTCTACAGTCATTAACACAACATATACACAATGTACTTATGAATTAAAAGTTCATTAGAGACTTATACCAATTTAAATGTCAAGTATTAGTAGTTAATTGTTCGACAAAACAGTGTTGTTGAGTCTTGGGGAGAGTCCATGTGAATGTCAGAAAGTTAGTAGAAACTAAATCTATGGTCCATGGGGAACCTATGTGTTTAAGACTAGTAGGAACATTGATTTCAAGGTTTATGGGGGGGCCTAGGATCCATGGGTGAACCCTAGTCTCAGTGTCCATGGTGAAACTTAGGTGCCAGAAGTTTATTAGAATCTATATCTCAGGGTCAGTGGCTTGGGGACAACTAGGTCTCAGGGTCAATGAGGAACCTAAGTGTCCGGGGCTATGGAAATCAAGGACAAAGCCAGGGCTTGGGGAAACTAGGTCTTATTGTCTTTTGGGAACCTTAGTGTCAGAGGCTTGTGGGAACCTGGATCTTAGGTCCATGGGGAACATACTTATCACACACTTGTGAGAAGCTAGGTCTTAAGTTCATAAATGGATCAAGGTCCAAGAATTACTGGATCCTATCTATTAGAGGCTTTTGGAAACCTACATCTTGTGGTCCATGGGGAACCTAGGTGTCAGAGGTTTATCTAGCCTTGGTCTTAAGGTCCAAGGGGAATGGTGAGCTCCAGGTACATGGGCAACCTATATGTAGCTGTCAGAGACTTGATGGCACCTAAATCTAGTAGTCTGTGGGAAAACCTAGGTGTCAGAGTCATTGATTATTAAATCATTAGGGACATTGTGACTTTAATGAATATCCATAATGAAAACAATAAGATACTATAGTAATAAATACTTGTTTATATTGCAAATGTCTTTGTAAATGTAAATTGGTACATTATGTTTATACCTCTTTGTTGAATGGAAGTTAAAATTGGTACATTGTACAAACAGAACAAATGTAAAATTAGTTTTTTGGTATAAGATAACTACCTATATATATAAGATTATGTAACTCATATCTTAGCAGGAAATAAAAATAACACATAAAATATGTACAGATAGAAACATGCTGGGTAACCTCTGCAGTTATTAGTTTGATAAAAATGTAATACATGTTATTTGATGCAAATTTTTTAATTAACAGCTAATTTTAAACAGACCAATTTCTGTATGAAATTTAAATCTGTTAAAATAAATAAATTGATCGACTCAGTGAATTTGTCAATTTCGATTCAGTGTTACTTAATGCATTTAGTTTGAATAATTAACATTCTGTTGAGATTTCGAATACCATCTAGACAACTGATGTTTTTAACGATGTCAGAAACGTACATCTTGTAGCAGATCTCCCACCCCTTTCCCCCCCCCCCACCCCTTAAATAGATTTTTGTAATTTGATGATGATAAAATTGTATCCACCATGAAGACACATTGAAATTTTCTTCTGATATTGTCAACATTTTTCGGGGCCTCGGTGGCCGAGTGGTCAAGGTAGTTCGTTTACTATTGATCACGTGGTCTGTCAACACTGAGATTGCGGGTTCGATTCTCACTGCAGGCAGGGTGTACTCGACTCCAATCTTAATTGACAATGATTGCCAGTTTTCCTACCGCAGGTCGGGGGTTTTCTCTGGGTACTCCAGCTTCCTCCCCCAATAAAAACTGGACGCCATGAAATAGCTGAAAAATTGCTGATAGTGGCGTTAAAACACCATTCAAACAAACAAAATCTACATTTTTCATTGCTATGTGCTTTAATATTGTCATTTATTAAAACATGAATTTTAAATTTTTGTTTTAATAGGAGAAAAATTTCATGTAATTTACCTTTGGGGTCTTGATAATTAGGTACATGCACTTTTCAGATAATTGCACTGACATTTAATTTCCATTTCAGTTAAGAATTAAGCATGTTTAACTTGATCAATATTTCATTCTATCCTTGATTATCTAATATTTCAGCAATATGACCACTTACTTTAACAGAAATAGGTTTAGTTTAATTTTTTTCACTCATGTTTTGTATATGTAATAGTGAAAAATATTGAACCCTTCTATATATAGAATTAATATCTATTAAACACTGATTAACATTAATCAGATTTCTTCACTGTTTTATAAGAAGTGCCCCCCCCCCCCCCTTTAAATTAATTTGTGTAATGTGTTGACTGCATAGACTTTAATTGGATCAAAAATTGTATATGTGATATACAAATTGACATCCTGATTCAAGAAGAATTTTAAGTGTTAAAAAACTTAATATATTTTGGTTTTCCTTTTCTGGAACAGACATAATGTTCTTGCACTAATGCAATGGCACTTGAAAAGAAATCTGATGGTTCATCATAAAATAATAAAAAGAAAGACATATACTTTGGTAAAGTGTAAACTTTGTTTAAAGGTCAACAATTGTAACTGACCTAACAGCATATTTTGTCCTCTGTAATATCAAACATCACGCTCTCATGATTGCAAATTAATGGGTTACATAAATCTTTTTTGCAGTAGTTAGGAGAAAACAAAATTTGTAATAATTTTGTGACAAAGACCTTAATATTAAAATGAACTTAAATTAAGGTAAAATACCCAGTATTCTGTACATTTCTTACACATTATACAAAAACATCAGTTATAATGCATTGAAGCATGTCTTTAACAATAACTATTTATGAATGGTCTTTTGATATTGCATTTCCTTGGTTGGTGAAATAGACATGAAATATCGAACATTTCTTACCTTGTAATCTCACCTCATTGATCTCGGAACGGTCTGTAGGATAATTATCAGCTTCCTCTGGCACTACCATTTTATGCTGTTTTCAATTTTATCGCTAGTGGACTAACAAGATTTATCAATACCGGATTGAGCACTGCAAAAATAAACCGTAAACTTTTCCTGTTAATTACCGAGGCAGTTAATGCCTATGATAGCTGTGATGTGATGGAATCGGTCTTCTATCACTAATTAATATTTCGTTTGGTACTATTAGAATTCTGGAAGAATTGTTACGCCAAAAACATTAGAACAATTGGTATGTTTTGTTGCATACTATTGAGATGTTGTCATGCTAAAAATAACTCGGGCAAATTTCCAAAAAAGTGAAAACATTAAACATGGATAGGAAGTCGACTTGAGAAGATTAGAAAATTACTTACATGAACAATATGTAAACAAATATATTGGTTTAATTAGAGCAAGATATTATAGTGTTAAAACCCCGTGGAACTGTTTTGCATTATCCTATTTAGTATAAAAGACATTTAAATTGACAGGTTGAAACAGTGGATTTGTTATGATAATATATTGAAGGATAATGTTTATTTTGATTGTACACCAATGCTGTTGTACTCTAAATTCTGATGATATATAACAAACAGAACAGGAGATTATTATTTGTTTATCATTGGGAACATCCAGTGACATTGTTAGGATTCGACTTATGTAATCAGTTTTATTCTATCTGAAGTTGTATATCTTGTGAAAGGATAATTTAAGACTACATTATGATGAAGAAAATTGGAAAAAATCCATCTGAAACAGATATACCAAATGATTTTGATGTTTCGGAAAGAATTTTTAACATGGGAGGAGATTCTGCTTACAATACAAAAGCTGGACGTAAGCGACATAGTATACAGATGGACAGGCGGCTGTCTGTACAGCTCCACCAGGATCGTAGGTCAAGTAATGCCAGCTCCACAGGAGAAAGTGTTGACTCTCTCTGTAAGTAATGTCAAGGTGATTCATGTTTCTGTTTGCATTGGTTAAAGTAAGAAGTTATTGGCAAGTGTTGGAAGTTTACTTCAGTATGAGTTTAAACTGTACCAGGACTTTGGCTGAACTCAATCATTTCATCTGTTTATCTCTCCATTTGACTCTTACCGAACTTATTTTTGTTGTTTGACTCACATAACTCAACGATTGCTTCTCCCATAAATCCACCATTTCCTCAGTTGATCTATTATTTGAATGCTCTAACTTATCTTCCATTTGACTATGCCGAAACTCCACCATTTTCTCTGTTTATCTGCCATATGTCTCAGCCATAACTCCATAATTTCATATATTTATCTTCAATTTTACTACCCTAACTCCACCATTTCGTTGACTCAATTTTTTAGCTAACCTGACCATCTATTGCTATCACTTAGCAACCATCTTCATCAAGTTAACTTTCCTTTAAAAATCTTCTCCTCCAGAACCACTAAATTGAGTGCTGTGAAACTTTGCATGCATCATCTAGTAAAATTTTTTCTACCAGTTTTGCATTTATCTTCAGCATCAAAAGCCCTACAAAACTATCGAGTCAAAATTTTATGATGATCCATTGTAGGAGTTATTGCCCCTTAATAGTCAAAATTGATGATTTTTGCCATTTTCCGTCAGAATTTTGAAAATTATTAAAATTATAGAAAAAGTTAGTATTGCTAAATTGTTCAGTTTTATGATAGCTACAAAAATGAATTATAATCAAGATTGTCTGTTCAACTGTTTAGGAGTTATTCCTCTTGAACTGTTTTTAAATCAGTTTTAATTGATTTTGAAAAATCTACTCCTCTAAAACCACTGAACTGAAAGGACTTGATTAAAACTTGGAACACATCGACTTAGGATGTCCTTTACCACAATTAACCAAATAATGACAGCTGACCAACCAACATGGCTGCCTTGGCTAAAAATAGAACAGGAGTGTCTACTGTCTAGATACTGTTTTTGGCTTTTAGTTCCAAAACATTTAACAGAACAGAAAATCAAAAGTGAACCTCTTTCTTCAGCAGCAAAAGCTCTACTATACTCTTCATTGAGTTGAAGTTGTGAGAGAATGCCTTATAGGAATTATTGCCCCAAAATCGTCAAAATTGTTGTTTTTTGTCTTTTTTTCCTCAATATCCTGAAAACCATAGGAGCTAGAAAAAATATTTTCCAAAAAAAAAAATTATTCAGCTTATCAAGATCTGCAAAATGATTATTGATGCATATGTGTTGAACAACTTCTTATAGAAGTTATTCCCTTAAAAGGTCAAAATTAATGATTTTTGCAGAAGTGTGAGCAATTCTTTATAAGAAAGAAAAGTTGGATAAAAAAGAATTGAATAGTTATTCAATTGATTTCAGGTTAGCCCTAGTTTTAATTTGATCTTTGTCTTTGCCCCACCTTTATCAGTTTCTCAGTTTATCTTGTGTTCTGAGTTCATGTTTGGTCTAATTCAATCTCAGTTCAGGTTTAGCAATGCATTATATTAGAGTTCCCTACTCAAGTTAATATAGAAAGACTTTCTTCATTGCATAGTAAGTGTAAATTAATCTGGTTGATTGCCTATATGATAGCCAACTCTAATTATAGCTTCTAACATTTATCAGCTATAAAAATCATTATTAATGAATTCTTCATGATTGAGTAATGAATATTCCTTAATATAATATTGGTTGATTTTAATGTTTAAATTTTCTGTCCAATCAGCCATATACAGTATAGAGCATAATTTTATTCCGAACATAATTTCAGTATTCTGTGTAAAAAAAACCTGTATTAGTTCATATGCATGTATATGTGTAGACCTAAGTATTATGTGAAAAAAAACATTGGATGCTGCATTTCCTGATGATATTATATTGACTTTATACCAGCAAATATATAATAAATGTTAATGGTATTTAATCTACATGTAACTAAGTTGCACACATTTACCCTGGTCAATTTTGAACAATATTTTTAAATATAACAACAACCACTGATCTGGGCAGGCATATGGGCGGACGGGCTGGCAAGTGGCATCAAACAGAGGGTTTCCTTTCAATAACTTCAGTTTGAATAAATAATTTCACTGAAAATTTGGATATATCAAGCTTGCATGAAGACCTAGCTTAGGATTGGATTTGTGGCCAGTCAGATTAGGGTTCTTGTTACTAAAAATAGAAAATCAGTTTCCACTCAATAACTTTAGTTGGGATAAACCAATCTTGCTAAAAATTTTGATATAGCAAGCTTGCATGAAGACCGAACTTGTGATTGGATTTAGGGCTTGTAAGATCAAGATTTGGGACCAGTTGGATCAAGGTCAAGGTCACTGTTACTAAAAATATGAAAACTTTTTCCGCTTAGTCTACTACTAAAATTAATTGTTCAATTGTTGAAAACCTGGTTTCATGGCTTTCGCAATGTTTAAGAAATAATTCACGCAGGCTGTAGTTTATCATTGTTTTACAACGAGGTGACCATTTATGTCGTATTATTTTATCACGAGCAACAGCGAGGGATAAAATAATGACATAAATGGTCATCCCGTTGTAAAACAATTAAAAACCACAGCCTGTGTGAATTATTTCTATTCTTATAAGACAGTTACTATAGATTTATAATATTTCCTTACCTATAGAAAACATCATTTACGCCATAAACTGGCTGTTCCGTCAATGTAACACACAATATATTGCAACGGATAATGATAGCGCGTGATAGCGCGTGTCGCAATTTATAAGATTTATACGTCATACGCAATAGCTTTCCGGTGGGAGTTACAGTTTTGTAATTGGAACAGCCTTTTAAAACACGCCCTCCTCAGCGCGTGTTTCTCATAGATAAATCTTTTTTTTACCACAGTTGTGGTCCCAAAGCCTTTAAAGCACGTCATATTAGAATTCTTGTTTACCTTTAAACATGGTATTGTAATTTTCCATAACATTTTTTTCAGTAGTTCATAATTTAGAACTTGCATATAAAACAATCCATAACGATTTATTAGTAATTAAGACCATTTCATCATCTCACATCAGTAATTAGATTTACTGGACAGAAAATTTTATTAATGATACGTTGATATCAAACACATTTCTTGTATTTATTGATCTGTTGTCTTGGTGTTCAAATATCAAATAGAAAAAGTCAGTAAAATCTTTAATATAGTCTCATTAAGCAATAATTTTGTGATTAGGCAGAGCTATTACAATTCTTTATGTATCTTAATGAAGATTGATTGCTTGATCAGCTCTTTGCTTACAGCTACTATAGTCTTAAAATCGTCCTAAATTAAGTAATTTTAGAAGCCAAGCCACAGCATTTAAGAAGTTAGTTATGAATTTGAACAATGTTAACCAGTTTTCAAAAATAAATTGTTTTGTGATTGAAATTAAAACAATGCAACATACATTTATGTGATAGACACAAGATATTTTAATCAGCATCATATTGTTTTGTTTTCTTCATGTGTTATAAAATCTACTGGGGCAATTTTCAGCCTTCAACATGAAACATGGCTACCATAGCCTTGCTTCTATAAGACATTATTAGAAGTATAAACTATAAACTCGTCAGCAACAGACATGCAGACAAACAACTTACAAACTGAATGAACAAATTCATTCTATTTTCCTAGCACTATTACAAATGTGTTTAAGGTAGGTCTTCTACTATTGATCATATGTTCTGTCAACACTGGGATTGTGGGATGGAGTCTCACTGTGGGCAGGGTGCACACGACTCCAATCTTAACTGACAAGGATTGCCAGATTTTTACATAAGATCAGGGGTTTTCTCCAGGTATTCTGGCTTCCTCCCCCCAATAAAAACTGGAAGCCATTATATAGCTGAAAAATTGCTGAAAGTGGCATTAAACAACATTCAAAGAAACAAACCATAACAAATGGGTCTAATTTAAAGCAGACGCTATGAAATGATAGTTCTGCAGACTTTTAATTTAAAGTGCATGTAAATATAGTGATAAAATATGAAAGCTAAAAATAAGGGATAAATCTTGTCTTTACTTGTGGTATTGCTATGTACTGTGCCATAAATTTTACTTGTAGTTTAAATATTAAAGATATATATATATTTGTCAATTATTTGAAGAGTAGGTGTACTTTAGCTTACTTACTGCTAAAAGATAATATAACCTCAGTTGTTTAAGTAAATCCTGTATTCGGCCAAGTTGTTGTCAAAAAAACACCAATTAAATTACTTGCAGATTTTTATGTTAACTTAAATTAGGGTTATAATAAGCCTGCTGACTACTCATGCAAACCTGGTTATAGTATTTTGAGGTCAGGCTGGCGGGCAGGGAAAATAAGGTATCCATTTAGTGTAATCAACTCCTCCTACAGTTTTCAAAACAGATCTCTGAAACTTCAAAGAAAGATTGCACACATATTGAAGTTGTGCTCCTGCTATTATGAAAGTGTTTGAGGATGTTTTTCATAATTTTCCATACTTAGGAACTTATTCTTTTTTCAGAACAGTACCTATATTTTGTAATTAACTCCTATACTCCTTCGAAATTTTTAAGCAGACCCAAAACCTTATTCCAACAAAATGTAAATCATTCCCTGTTTATTAATGCACAATTCCATTTCAGACTTTTTGCAATTTTTAGTTTATACAGAGTCTTAGTTGGCTCCAATGGGTAGTGTGTCTTTAAATAAAAATTATCATCTGATTGTTGCGCAGAAGTATTGCTTCAAAATTACATTGAAAATAATGTACATTGAAAGATTCTAAAAGAAGATTTAGTTGAAAAAAAAGATGGTCTCAGAGCTTATTTTACTGAAAGAATGCAAAAGAGAGTCTTGGAGTTTTTTTAAAAGTGGTTCATTTGGAAAATAACATCCTTACATTTTAACCTTCAGTAGTAGGCAAGGTTAAACATTGCAGTTTTGACCTTGATATAAAGAACATTTGACATCCTGTATTGATTTCTTTATATATAAAATAGATTATTGCATGACATGCTATTAGAGTATAGTGATGGCTTCCTGGCTTTGATTAATCTATACATTGTATGCATGTAAATGACAGTTTTGTCACTAGATAAGTAATGTTAAAGGTGATGATCAGTCATTTGTGATATTAGGATTGTAACAGTTTAATATCCTTATATAATAACAGTGTTGTTCTTAGTATCCATGGCTATATTGTAATTTGTATTCTACCTGGCTATTTACAAAGCTATTAAATTAGAATTAAATTGTCAGTAAGGCTTAAACTATGGGAATTTTGTGCCTTGATAAATGTTTGACTAGAGTTATACAGTTGCCAGTATATGACTAAGGACCGTATGCACTTTACTTTGTAATAATGATTAAGTTTGCTGTATTCTCTACTGATCCACCATGTACAGTGCCAAAATATAGATTCTACCACATCTCCACATTAATTATGATATTTATCCAGTTGAGATGGTCACATTTTAAATTTTAAACTACGTGGCCTTGCAGAATGAAATTTACCAATATGTATTAAGTGTGAATAAATATCATGATCTGCAGGCGGTAGTGATAAAATGCATTTTTCTAAGGGAAAATGCATAGAGCAATTTTCATGTCATATTTGTTTAATAATTACTTAATCTGACTAGTAAATTGTTGATCACTGACATGTCAGCTTTGGACTGGAGTTGTGAGTTAAAGACTAACTTTCAGCAAGGTTTGCTGGACGCCAGTTTTACAAAGTCGCAAATTTTTCTCTCAAAGGTCAGGGCCTGGTTTCATAAATTTGAGGATTTCCTCAACTCATCCTGAAATCAAATATTGACCAATCAGATTGCTGTTAAATGCAAATTTGTCAAAAAACTCAAGGATTTGAGGAAAATCTCAATATGAGAAGTTTTATTAAACTAAGGCCATTTCTTTCAGGATACCATGGCTTTATACATCAATAAAAAACTGGATGCCGTGATATTGCTAAAAAACATGTTGAAAGTGGCATAAAACAAGTCAGTTTATCAAAATTTATGTAGCAGCATAGAACTGGTATTAATGCACAAACATCACAATGAAATAAATTGCCAGAAACTTACGAGGGCTAGTTGTTTTTGACTTTTAGTTCTTGTCTTGACCTTGAAAAATTCTCAAATGTCAAAATCCAAAAACCAAGCCATTTCAGCCAGATCAAGTTCTAGAAATATGAATCCTAACAATTATGTTACATGTACATATAAATATGTGATTAATTATGAATACTTATAAATGCTAGGATGTAACATTGTTTATTTTGTTAAACATTATTTCTTATTAATCCATTGGTTTTTGTACTATAGACTCTCCAATGTTAAACATTATTGCTTATTAATCCATTGGTAGACTCTCCAATGAACAAGCAATTCTTGCGATGACTTTTACATGTCTAATTTTCATACTTTTTTCAGCCCTTTTCTCTTGAAAAAACAAGTTCTATCAAAATTCTCTTTTTTTGTGTGTGTGTTTTCAATATATTTTACAAATTGTGTCTTATTCTTTCAGCCTCCTACACGGGTAGCACTTCAGATGATGATGATATCAACCCCAGAGAGAAAATACAGGTATGTAACAAGTGTTTACACTAAAATTGCTTTGAATTCTTGTTCAATACTATAACAAATGTCAGAATGTGTTATGTATTTCTGCAGTAGCAAATTAAGAATCAAGTCATACATTCCGAGCTGTGCAGATGTGATTGGATTGATTCTGTTTGCAATTGCTTGTATCATCCAGTTTTATGTTGAATGATTTCTTATTTTTATAACTTGACCCCACAGTTTACTTTTAATTAAAATCTTATTAAATATATTTCGCATAATATACTAGAGAGTGTTGTCGATGATAAATATCGTAGCAATGGTTGAAAATGTTCCCTAGTTACACTGAAATGTCAGAGGCCCCTAATGACAACGACTGCTGCATCAGCAATGTGGAAGTTGTCAGTTGAATTTTTATCATCACCTACATTGATTGTTGAGAATATTGATTTTTGAGGAATAAACATGTTTTAATTAAAAAAAAGCTGTAAGAAGAACTAATTAATTTTTTCAATCCACCTGTGTTTGACAGGATTGGATTGTTAAGCATTGTCTAGAAAATCCTTATTTCAAAAATATCAACTTAATATGTCATATGTTCTGTTGGTTTTGTAACATGTTTTCAAACAATTTAATAAAATATAAAGTCGTATAATTTAGAGTCAAACCTGTCTTTTGTGACATTCCAGCTGACATTACAATAATGTAACACAAGACTGCTGACAGGTAGTTAAAGGATTAATATGAAATGCATATTGCAAGAAGAAATTGAGGTTACATAAGACAAATGATCAGAGAGGTGGTCAATAAGACAGGTGTCTACAACAGTGAGATAGTCATGATGAAGCTGTTGTGGGGTCAGATGTCAAATAATGCTCTGAACAATAATTATAGGCTTTTTACATTATTACTAGTACATAGGTGACTTTCATGTGACTGCAGGTGCAGTGGTGACCAAGTGGTTAAGGTTGTTTGTCATCTACTACTTATTGTGATCACTTGCTTCTCAACACTCAAGTTGCAAATTCAAGCCTTACTGCTACTGAAAAATTTCTATTGATAAGAATTGCCAGTTTTTCTGCCAAAGGTCAGATTTCAGCAGATACTCGGGCTTCCTCCCAGAAGGAAAACTGGATGTCATAATATACAAGTAGCTGAAAATTGTTTGAATGTGACGTTTAAACTCAAACAAGCACACTTGGCTGCTGCAAAATAATATTCATTTAAATAGACATTAATAGGTTAATAATGGATTTATACCTGAAAATTTTGTGTCTAAATAGACTTATAATCAAAGGGACAGTTTCCATTAAATGTACTGTACATTAACCTGTTCTACTTTTAGCTTAACTAACTAAACTGCAAAAGTTTTGTCTTGCCCTAGCTAGACATATCTGAGGATTTCTGGCGACAGTGTTAACACTTGACAGCATGATTGATATTTTTGTGAGCTTAATTCGTATGTCAATAAATTTTGTCCCAATGGTAGCTTATGATGAGTGCTTGTCAGTCAGTCCCCTATGATGGTTATCACCTGTCACTGAACTCAAATTTACAGTCCAATGGCTATTGTAGTTTTTGGATTAGGTCAGTTCCTCAGTAATTCATGAGAGCAGGACACTTCTTGGTATATTGGTTGCTGATAATACATGACCGTGTGGTAGGTGTTATTGAGGTCTTATACTTCAGTTTATTGGTATAGTTGATATGTTTATGTTTTTTTTATTAAGTTGGGTCCTCTGTACTCAGGCATGTTAGGATGACAGTAGTTTGTGTAAAGTTTACTCATGAATAGTACATGGTCTGATACTGCTGCTTTCAGTTTTGACCCATTTTATGTCCACATGTGTTTTTGTACTAGTTCTAGATGGCTTGTTTATTTAAAAATTGAGTTGAAGAAATCTTGTTTATCTATTACTTGAGGGTAAGAGTGGCTTGTTTATCCAGCTAGAACTTGAGGTTATGACAGCTTGTTTGTCTATTACTTGAGATTAAACTGGCTTGATTATCTAAATAAAAGTTGAGGTCAAGATGGCTTGTATAGGTATTACTGGAAGTTAAGGCTTAGTGGTCTACTAGTTGAGGTTAAGACAGTTTATTTAACTACTAGTTTCTTAAGCGAGTTTAATGGACCCTGGTAGATGGTATTGTTTACTCTTGCCCCTTACTGCAAAAGACTGAGTATACTTACACAAGTGGGTATGTCTGATAAAGTTAATGTAACATTTGCCCAGAGGTGGCAGGTTAATCTAGTTACTCTTGCTGGTGAAACTAAATGTATCATGATCTCTGCTTTAAGGTTACATTTGAATTCTGTTCTACCTACATATACAAATACATGTATTATTATTGATGTCACTGTATAAGCAATTTACTAGTAAATGACGACTGTTGCATTCTAATGTAATTCCTGTTTTCAAAACAGCAACATTGTTAAATATTGTCACATTGACCAAAAAATTTTAGCTTATCAAACAGTCTGAAAAACAGACGAAAACAGACAACCGATCAGTTTAAAAATACAGAAACATGGACTTGTTTAAAATTGATTGACGTTAAACATTTTGGTGTAACCAGTATTTCTTGTAATTTAACAAGGCTTCGTTCTAAAACACCTTTAATGTAAACCTTTAATAATCTTTAAAATCGCAAATTGTGCTGTACTATATATAATTTGGTTTTCAATTCTTAAAGGGTATTGAATGTTCTTTATATAACATCAATATGTATAATTCTTCCATTCTTGCTTCTCATTATCCTCAGGGTACAATGCCATTTAAATAAATTGCTGACGATGTTTGCATCTTAATTATTTGTAAATCTGAAACGCAAAAAATGTCATTTTACTTCTAGCTGTAAGAATTCAATACAACTTATTTGTTCATTTCTATGAATTCATTTGCCTTAGAGTTACGCCTTTTTTGCATAAAAATTGATCTAGTACTTATTAAATTTATTCAAATGTGATATACCTTAAGATTTAGTGAAGATTACTGGTACTGTTAAATCGTCCCTATGGAAAATTTGGCAAATAAAATTGCCACATTTGGATAAAAGCATTTTCTTTGATTAAATTAGAGTCTCATTGGCCTATTGGTTCTTGCTTGTAGTTCTTGAAAACCCAAATAAGACTGCTACATTTTACATTTTAGAACAAATTTCAGGTAATGTTGAGTCTGGTACAGGCTAGCAGTTTTGAATTGTTTTACTTATAATGTTATAGCTAAACAGATTTTCTTTGTTGTGCCAAATATAATCATTCTATCTTTAATCAACCAAATAATCTCGCTATGTTTCTGTTTTCAGATTTTATCTTATTGGTAATTTACATTATATGTATTAATGTCCATTCTTAGATCCATTTCAGTTTTCAGTATAACCCGCATTATATATGCAGAATCATTTTTATCTAGATACCTGTCAAAGATTTATTGAAAATAAATAATAAATGCACATTTGAGCTTAGGGAAGAAGTGATAAGACTGACATTTAGGAAACTGTTATGCACAAAACTTGTTTGGTTTTTTTTTTTGGTTTTTTTTTTGTAAATAAGTACCATTCATTAGAAATTTTGTTCATTAATATAGTCTGTGGTAGCCAGAACTTTTTTAAGAGGTTAAACTAGCTTCAATGCCATCTTTTTGTAATTTAAATTTTATTGTCTTGACCATAAAATGCATCTATTTGTTATAAGCAATGAATTTTCTATCTACAGCAGTACAAAGCTCTCTTTAGACACAGGTGTCTGTCGACTCTGTAACAGCATGCAAAAAATTTGTATTAAGATTCCTGCTTAGCAAAGAATGAATTATAATCACTATCAAGACTATACTGCTATAGTGTAAAACAAGGCTTCATAAAATTAAGATTTAATAATCTACATACTAAAGTTTTAAAGTGTTTAGTTTTGACTAAACTACATAGGTCTTATTGGCTGTTACAAGTCCTTATATATAACCTTTGTGAGCCTTCAGTATACTTCTGCAAGTGATCAATTTAGACATTCAGATAATTATTATATAATAGTATATTGTCTCGCCTGCGACGAAAGTCGCTGGAGGCGAGACATATGTATGGGAATCCGGCGGCGGCGGCGGCGGCGTAAACACTTGACATCTTGCTTCATATCTTTGTAAGCCCAAGCCCTAGGTCCATCAAATTTGGTCCAGAGGTAGCTTATGATGAGTACTTGCCAGTCAGGCACCTGTCACCTGACCTTGACCTCAATTTCACGGTCCAGCGACTACGTTAAAGTTTTAGGGTTACGACAGTTCCTCTGTAACTACGCATGGTAGGATGACAATATTTGGTGTATAGGTTGCTGATGACTAGTACATGACTGTCTGGTAGGTGTCACCTGACCTTGACCTCAATTTCACGGTCCAGCGACTACGTTAAAGTTTTTGGGTTACGACAGTTCCTCTGTAACTACGCATGGTAGGATGACAATATTTGATGTATAGGTTGCTGATGACTAGTACATGACTGTCTGGTAGGTGTCACCTGACCTTGACCTCAATTTCATGGTCCAGCGACTACGTTAAAGTTTTTGGGTTACGACATTTCTTCTGTAACTACGCATGGTAGGATGACAATATTTGGTGTATAGGTTGCTGATGACTAGTACATGACTGTCTGGTAGGTGTCACCTGACCTTGACCTCAATTTCACGGTCCAGCGACTACGTTAAAGTTTTTGGGTTACGACAGTTCCTCTGTAACTACTCATGGTAGGATGACAATATTTGGTGTATAGGTTGCTGATGACTAGTACATGACTGTCTGGTAGGTGTCACCTGACCTTGACCTCAATTTCACGGTCCAGCGACTACGTTAAAGTTTTTGGGTTACGACAGTTCCTCTGTAACTACACATGTTAGGATGACAATATTTGGTGTATAGGTTGCTGATGACTAGTACATGACTGTCTGGTAGGTGTCACCTGACCTTGACCTCAATTTCATGGTCCAGCGACTACCTTAAAGTTTTTGGGTTACGATAGTTCCTCTGTAACTACGCATGGTAGGATGACAATATTTGGTATATAGGTTGCTGATGAATAGTACATGACTGTCTGGTAGGTTCCACCTGACCTTGACCTCAATTTGACGGTCCAGCAACTACGTTAAAGTTTTTGGGTTACGGCTGTTCCCCTGTAACTATGCAGGGTATGGTGACAATATTTTGTATACAGGCCGCTGCTGATATTAAATGATATTTACGTAATGCTTATGACGAAATTTATTTTCGTTACTGATGCGGAATACAGGCGAGACGTTTTTCTGTGTCCACACTTGTAATTAGTATATAAGTGTACAGGCTTCAGCTGCCAACATAAGAAAAAAACTGTATCCATGTAGAGCAGTAAGTCTAAAAAGTAATCATAAGAGTGTGTGCTTAATTTTTTTTTACCGGTAATGAAAAAAAACATGATTTAAATAAACTAAATTGGTTATAATCATGAAATGTGAAAATCATGCCAGTTTTATGTCCATGATGTATGAAACTGTTTTTCTGAGTACACAAGACACTTCAGAAAGACTTTTTCAGCAGATCAAACAATACAGAAAATCAAAAGATGAAGTTTTATTTGATCAGACAGTTAAGGTTCATGTTTTCTTAAATCAATCATTACAGAAGTTTATTTAAACAGATGTATGGGTCTCTCAGGTTTACAGTTAGCAGTACTAGCACATTACATTAAACAAATATATATTTTATGTAAATGTCCAGTAAAATATTGTAAAAAACACTAAAGGGGTTAAGCAGATTACCATTGTTTAATCAGCAGATAGACTAGACCTCTGCTGATTAATAATTATTTTACTTCTACATTCTTAATAATAAAATAGTAATTTAAGAATTATTATATGTTGTGTAGTAAGTAGTTTACTGAGATTTTTTAATGGTAGTTGGTTAACATCTCTATCCGTACATACTGTCAGCATAGGTCATTTAGTTGTAGTGTTTAAACTAATGCCCCAAACAACCCTCTGTTTCCTCTTCTCCAATGACCAATTCTTGCAAGTGTTTGCAGTTCCTTATGGGTACTGCATCCTTCTGTTGACTCATTATTATCAGGGTTTACAGTTTCTTTTGATTACTGCAACTTCCTACATCACTCATTACCAGTCCAGGCCAGGGTTTGCCATTCCTTTTGGGTACTGCAACTTCCTACATCACCCATTACCAGTCCAGGCCAGGGTTTGCCATTCCTTTTGGGTACTGCAACTTCCTACATCACCCATTACCAGTCCAGGCCAGGGTTTGCCATTCCTTTTGGGTACTGCAACTTCCTTCATTACCCATTACCAGTCCAGGCCAGGGTTTGCCATTCCTTTTGGGTACTGCAACTTCTTCGGTCACTCTTTACCAGTCCAGGCTCTATCAGTGGTTAGTTTTATTTACACTTGAGTTTCTTTATTTTTAAAGCAATTGTTATTTATTGGTTTAAGATGATTTGGCAGTCTAAAATTAAGTTTGCTGAAAGTATGGGTCAGCTTTTTTCCTTCCATCCAGTACTGGGTTTTTTTTTGTGTCTAGTCGGTCATATCTAATATAAAGTTGCTGTTATATTGTGTGACTCTATAGGATAGAACATAGCAGTCTATTCCCACTCTCCTCACGATACATAAAATCAATTAATCTCAGACAATATAGGGCTAGTTACCATTGAAATGTTTCATTTGAATTGCGTGTTTGTGGTAAAAAATCGTGAGTTTCATTTCTAAACAATTAATGCAGTGTTTACAAGCATAAATTGAAATCTTGATATTGTGTTAGAATTTATACCTAGGTTACGAGGTTATTATTGATCAATAAAACTTGACAGTTCGTCACGAAATCTATTATGTTTTAGTGTCATTTCCATTGCACTCTGAAAAGATACCCCTCTAATTTACTTTTCAGTTGATGAATTTTGGTTTCTGTAAATTTTATGCTAGACTGCATATCGTGACAACAATGCAATTTTTATAAATAAATTTGTTACACCACCAAAGGGATGAATGTCCTTCCTTTCTTATGTGAAACGAAATGTACATGAAAAGAAACAAATTTTGTGTATTATCTAGAATGATCAGTTTACAAAGTTATGTGGAAAATAATAGATGACTGCTTCATACATCAAGATACAACATTTTATCTAAACATTTATTATGCCTATAGATTAGAAAACAATTTTTTTCTAATAACAGTACTGTATACCCCAGTGATAAATGTACAAAAAAAAGAAACTCTTCAGAGCAACTTCATTGAATAAATGATCTATCAATTTACGTTGATGTTTTAACATATTTCCAGTGGGGACCATCTGCTAAGTGTTGCAGGTCTGACACATGATTTTTAATGATAAACAGCAACAAATTTCTTGCCTTGAAAAACTTTCTTTTGGGACATGTGATCACTGACACTGTTCATTACGTTAGATTACATTTAGCTGTAGAGTAGGTCTTAACATGTTTGGTCTCAGTATGGTCAAACCGGAAACACTCAGATAAGTGCATGCTTCATCTCTGCTAATCAAAAAAACCAGTATGAGATCAGAATACAAGAATAATGTCATATTGGAAGGACTGTCTTACAAGTACACCTGCTGTAATATCCTAACACTGTAAACATGAAATATTGCTAAGCCCTGTACAAGCTAATACAAATCTTGTTCATTTCATGATACCCTGGACTGTTGTTTCCTATTCATTCATTTACTTAAACTGACCAACTATGATTATGAAACATTCATTCATTTTGTGCTTCTAATTAAGAAATGTCAATCATCCTCTCAACATATCTGTATAATGTTTTGCAGACAGTTCTCAAATTTAAAGATTTTTTTGTGTGTTTATAATCAGAATGTTTGCTTAGTTCTCTGTCAGATCGTAACAGATACAGGAAATTAACTTCTCAGCTAGAACAAAACCAAAGGCTTTACTGTTATAATAGAGTTGATTGATAGGATCGCATTGTCTGTAATTCCTTACAAAAGATCTATACTGTTGAAAGCTGTGGCTTCAATCTTCTTTCTGCAGGCATTCTCATTTAAAAATTAAGTTTTGATAAATTGACAATTTTGATATATAAACCAAACACAAGCTTCACAATTAATCTCTAAAATATTAAACAACAGAAAGTACATTTTATTACTCCATTACTCATAATGAGATTTGAAAGCAACCTTCGGAAGACACATTATACATCAGATATTGTTAAAACAAAGAAAACTCTAAAAATCTGTGACAGCATGGGACATTGATATACATGTACTGTTTCCAAATTCAGATTTAAATTTTGAATATTTGAAGTTTGATGCACATTTTTATCTTATTAAAAAAACACTCAGTTATTTGGGATATACTTGCAAGTATTCTATCTCAGTTGTATTGAAATGCAAAGTTTATTAACCACATTAGGGTGGTTCACAATATGTCAAGTGTTTGAGCGCTAGAAAAACTACTTGTCTCATGCAAGCTTTATAATTTATTTTTATATTTATTAGTTGGTCATTGAAATTTGATATTTCTTGGAGTTAAATCACATCATCCAAGGATATTAATTATTTCACCTTATGTGATATTGTATTATAAAAGTTTAAACATTTCTCATTGTGGTTTTTCAGAAAAACTCGAAAGGAAGCTCCGATTTCTGTGTCAGAAATATTGAACATGCAGCTTTTGGTAGACGTGAGATTGAAATTGCAGAGCAAGGTAAACATTTGTCTGCCATGTCCATTATAGGAGACTGTTATACTATGTAAAAGGGAAATATGTTCCCTAGAGGGCTAAAATATATTGCCCTACGTGTTTTGAAGCAATAAACACAATTTATTTATCCAAGTTGACTTGAACTTTCATTTTCATCTTCATGCATAAAGAGTTTCATTTTCAACTTCATGCATAAAATAGTTCCTTAAAAAATAAATCAAAATATTATAGCAAGTATTTTTCTGGATTTCTGTATTGTTTGACAGGAAGTTATATTTCTTTGACTGTTTCTGACAGTTGTAATCAAAAATGCTTTCTTGGCTTAATTAGCTTTTTACTAGCCTCCAAAAAAAAATAACACAGGTCATCAAGAAAAATTCCAATGACCTATAAGTAATTTGACTGATGAAATTGTTTGATCCAGCAAGCTGTCTTTCAGTTGTATTCAGGATAAGGACACGCTAACAAACAATAAATCAGTTGGGGAAATGGTATAGACATTTGAAATGTAGCTATAGAGTTGGGTATGGATAAAAATTTGCCTTTTGTAGTAGTTTCAATGCTTCTTTTTAAAAAAAATACTTAAGGAGTGTTTAAATGTGCCTCAGAATGTGGCGGTCTCCAAACATGTCAACCACTGTGGTCTGGAACCCATCTTGAAAGTTATTTGTAAAAAATATAGCTGCTTAGCATGACGTATTGGGGTATTATTTTGAAGTTCTTCTTCATTCAGCTAATTAGTCTTGTCACCCATGTCATCTTCATACCTTTTACTGTATAAACATTTTATCATATTGCGAAATAAAGCTTTTTCAGTAAAAATAAAAATTTAAAATTTAAAAAATTTTAAAAATATACTTTTAAATTTCTTGCAGAAATGCCTGGTGTTATAGCATTAAGGAGACGAGCTGAAGCAGACAAGCCGCTGTCTGGAGCCAAAATTATTGGTTGTACACACATTACCGCACAGACTGCCGTAAGTGGAAATTTCCATTGCATCTATTTTTCTGGTAGTAATAAGCTATCAATGTTAGACAGGAATGACCTTACAAAAAACTTAGAGGGAGTATCCAAAATCTAGATTAGAACTCTTTTTATTACAGTTCACTGGTAAACCATGAAATATTAAACTTTTAAAAGTAGCAATCAAAAATCCATTTAAGGTGACATTATTGTTACTGTATGTATGATAATTTTTTTAAGTTCACAATTTGATTTTCTTTTGGATAATAAAATGTTTATTAATTTTTAAAAATTCAGTGTTGTTCAAAGAAGATGCTGTTTAGCACATTTCACTGTTGTATTTAAGAAATTTAAGTGTCACGTTACAAAGAACTTGTAGAAGTACACAAGTATAAACTAAAAAATTAAATTTTTGTGTGATCAATTCTCACATTGTGTTTTAGTTTTATTTACAGTCATAAATTTTTTACAAATTACCCATATGCTGAAACTTACATTACAATGCAGTGTAATATATTAAACCTTTCTGATGTTCAGACAGACAACGCTGTATTTTAAACAGCTTTACTTTTTATATTGAACTAAATATTGGTTTAATGGTAAGCCAGACCTTAAGGATATATATCAATGTGTGTAGGTGACTAGTTTTACACCGCCATGAATTAACATGACTTTAATGGATAAAGCATGAAACAGAAGAAATATATGATTGATTTTTAGCACATTATTCTTTAGCAATAAATATTTTATTTCTGCCTTCTCAAAAAACATTATCAAATTGAATTAAAATGTCATTGCTTAAACATTTGACAGTACCATAGATTGACTTAAGCGTTCTGAAAATCACTATAGTCTACTGGGACGTTTATTAATCATTTGCACTTTATCTCAGATCTGCTTAAAATGTTGTCATCTGTGATAATGAAAAAAAGATGGGAAAGTTAAGTCATTACTGGTTAGCTAAAGCTGTCTGAAGGATTAAAAGACCAAAATTGAACGTTACTTGATTATTCTTTTTTTGAGCAATATTGATTTCTTTTGCTTCATAACCAAGTTTAATTTTGTGGTATATAATTTGTACAGATGAATAATTGGTAAATAGTTCCCTTAGACAATTCACACCTCTGCTATATTGATTACAATACAACAAAAATAATCAAGTATTTCACCATGCCAAATCTTCTGTGCACAGAAAACAGAAAAAAAAAATTGGCTGTTTTTTTAAATTCTATTATGCTGTATTGTCAAGAGAGTATTTTTTTGCTCAGTAATCATGAAAAAATATCACAATACCCCAAACAGTCTTAGAGATTTAGATTAATGGCAAAAGCAAAGCTGGGCAATGGAAAAGAGTCCATTTATATAATATTTAAAAAAAAAAAACATGTTTACATGTCTGAATTTGCTTTAAAATTTGCTACATACACCCAAGCAGGAGGTTTGGCAAGCCATAAAACTTGGATTTACCCACCATTTCTTATGAAATGCCTGTAACAAGCCAGGACCATTGCTGTAGTTGCTATATTTTTGGTTGTTGGTTCTAAAGTTTGCTTTTTTCTTCGACTTCGATTTGTGGATTGTGATATATTCATTTGTTCTTATAAATGTTCAATTTGGTATTAGTTAAGGCCTTTTTATTAGCTTACCTGACCCAAAGGGTCACTGAGCTATTCTCATCACTTTGCGTCCGTCGTCGTCTTCGTCGTCGTCGTCGTCCGCCGTAAACTTTTTACATTTTAATCTTCTTCTCCACAACCACTTGGCCAATTGGAACCAAACTTGGCAGGAATGTTTATTGGGTGGTTCTTAACAAAGTTTGAGTTTTTGGTGCTGATCAAATATGAAACATGGCTGCCAGGGCCATTAATGCGTTCTGATTGGCTGAAATTCAAAAATCTTCTTCTCATAAACTGCTTGGCAGATTGATTTGAAATATTGCAGAAATGTACCTTAGATGGTCCTCTACAAAGTTTGAGTTTTTTGTGCCGATCCAAAATCCAAGATGACTGCCATCGCAGGACATAGTTTAACATAGGACCCTATGGGAAAAACATATAAACAACTTCTTCTATGAAACTGTTCCACACAATGAAGCCAAATTAATAAGGAAGTGAAGGTTGCATAATTATCTTATTGTTTTGGGTTTTTCGAGCCAATTGCAAATTCAACATGGCTTCCAGGGCCATTAATGTGTTCTGATTGGCTGAAATTCAAAAATCTTCTTCTCATAAACTGCTTGGCAGATTGATTTGAAATATTGCAGAAATGTACCTTAGATGGTCCTCTACAAAGTTTGAGTTTTTTGTGCCGATCCAAAATCCAAGATGGCCGCCATCGCAGAACATAGTTTAACATAGGACCCTATGGGAAAAACATATAAACAACTTCTTCTATGAAACTGTTGGACACAATGAAGCCAAATTAATAAGGAAATGAAGGTTGCATAATTATCTTATTGTTTTGGGTTTTTCGAGCCAATTGCAAATTTAACATGGCTTCCAGGGCCGTTAATGTGTTCTGATTGGCTGAAATTCAAAAATCTTCTTCTCATAAACTGCTTGGCAGATTGATTTGAAATATTGCAGAAATGTACCTTTGATAGTCCTCTACAAAGTTTTAGTTTTTTGTGCCGATCCAAAATCCAAGATGGCCGCCATCACAGGACATAGTTTAACATAGGACCCTATGGGAAAAACATACAAACAACGTCTTCTCTGAAACTGTTCCACACAAATGAAGCCAAATTATGAAGAAATGATTAATGGATATTTATCTTATTATTTTGAGTTTTTTGAGCCAATTGCAAATTGAACATGGCTTCCAGGGCAACTAATGGGTTCTGATTGGCTTAAATTTCAAAAATCTTCTTTTTACAAACCGCTTAGCAGATTGATTTGAAATATTGCACAAATGTACCTTAGATGGTCTTCTACAAAATTTTAGTTTTTTGTGGCGATCTAAATTGCAAGAGGCCACCACGGTGGAACACAGCTTAACATAGGACCCTATGGGAAAACCATACAAACAGCTTCTTCTCTGAAACTCAGTTCCACACAATTTAACCAAATAATGCAGAAGTGATAGTAATCTTATTATTTTAAGTATGTTTCGAGCCGATAGCAAATTCAACATGGCTGCCAGAGCTGCAAATGGGTTCTGACTGGCTGAGATTTTAAAATTCGTTTTCTCACAAACAGCTTGGCAGATTTTAGGATATGTGATATTGTATGGTTCTCTACCAATTTTGAGTTGTTTGTTTCGATCCAAAATACAAGATTGCTGCTACTATGGAACATCACTTAACATACTAACCTATGAAAAAAACAAAAACTGCTTCTTCTCAGAAACACTCCTACTGCTGATTGTAAATTCAACATGGCAACATTCATAGAAACAGCATCTTCACATAAACTCTTTAGCATTTAATATCAAAATTTGCAAGAAAAGTATTGTCTTAAAAAGTTTTTTTGTAAGTCAGGTGAGCGATACAGGCTCTTAAGAGCCTCTAGTTAAGAATAATATTGTAGTAGTAAATGAGAATTTACAGGGTCATTATGATGCATGGTATTTGGATGTTCTTAGGATTAATTGTCTGCTTATTAACATCTGCTGAAGTTAATATGTGTTAATGAATGGGTACTTCCATGTTCATTAAATGTGTTTTCTTTAATAAATGACAATATGCATTGTAATGATTTATTTATTACACAAATATATTGGTGGGCAGTTGGTAAATTATAATTATATAAATATTGAGCCTTATTGCCCACATAATTATATAAATATTGAGCACTACTACCCACATATCCATATTAACTCCTACGTGTGTCATAATTAGGTGCAGAAATATTAACTAAATTCATTAGTTTTCTTCATTTAACTCTTTTTAATGAACTTTTTTCCAGGTTTTTATTGAAACCTTGGCAGCACTGGGAGCATCTGTGAGATGGGCTGCTTGCAATATCTACTCCACCCAGGTAGGTAGTAATCCTTCACTATTAGGTGGCTTCAGTGGCCAAGTGGTATAGGTAGTTAGCCATCTTCTCATGGTCACCAGTGTCAACGCTGGAGTTAGAGCCGAAATTGACAAGGACTGCCAGTTTTATCCTAGAATCTTCGGTTCTCACAGGGTTCTCCTTCATCCCTTTTCCAATAAAACTGGATGCCATGATAAAGTTGAAAAGTTGGTGGTGTAAAACCACATTTTAACAAAAAAAGCAATGTATAATTAGGATTCAGAACTGTTAACTTTTTGTTTATGGCTTAGTATTCAAAATGTAATAGAACTGAGTAGGACAAGTGGTTCAGATCCTACATATTTTATACAGTTCACGGTTTGATGGGGAAGCTATGCTAGCGAAATGGTCCAGGTATAATTCTGGTACTTTATACTGTACAGTTTATTGCTTAAATTGGTGCCTCATCTGATTTGAAAATAGTTACAAGTGGGCTAAAATGACTGTATTAAAATCAAGTATTTGGTACTTTTGAAAAGAATTTTTAATGTTATCAGTGAACACCTACTACTGTAGCAATTTACATTCATGATGTACAATCCTAATAAATCTTAAACATGTATGTGTAATACCTCTGTCGATGGAAGATTTTTATGACAGACTGTTTATTTTTCATCATTGATATGTCGCAGCTATTATAGTTGTGAAATCTCCTGATAGGTTTTATGAGTGCTTGATATAACATTGGAATATTGTAGACCATGGAGATCCTTGTTGAAGTTAAACTAATTTGTTTTTGTGGTAATCAATCATTTAACCATCAACTGATAAGAGCCACTTCCATTTTATACTGGAACTCCAGAATTGAGATCATTATTATTGATCTGTATGGACAGCAAGAAATCTTTGGCCATTTCATCAATGTTTATGTTATTTGCAGCCATTGTTTATTTCTCTGATTCTTTACAATAGAAGTAATTCTAATCTTGAGACGTTATTGTGTGATCTGTTCTTGTAAACACTGTCTGAGGAAAGCTAGCCTTTGGTTACAGTTACATAGCATTGTTTGCTAGTGCTGTATGCATAAAAATCAAGATTATTATTTAATTCTTTATAATTGTCTAGCCTGGGTCAAATGTGCTGAAGTTGAGACATATGTAATGATGTTAACATGACTTTATGCATAATATCTTTATATCTGGGGGGGTGGGGGGGTGGGGTTAACTTCCTATATAAAGGTATGCCTATATGTGCCAACAATATGGGTAGGTTTTTTTGAAAATTTAGGGGTCGTCCATAATTGTCAACCATTGTCACAAGTGTTCAAAAAGCACACTTTTTGAGACCCCCCACCCCCGTCAAAAAGTGTACATCAACCATTAAACTAATATAAAAACCAAACCCTACGGAAACGAAAAATTTCTGAAGATAAAAAAAAGTGTACGCAAAAATGTTTAAATTTTTCACCTTTCCCTAAAGTGTGCGGTTTGCACACTTATGATCATTTTGTGTATATAAATATGACCTTCTTTTAAGTTTACTGAATATAAATATGGGTTATGAAAATTATTCATTTTTAGCTCACCTGACCCAAAGGGTCAGGTGAGCTATTGTTATCACTTTGCGTCTGTCGGCGACGGCAGTGTCTGTAAACTTTTTACATTTTTATCTTCTTCTCTGAAACCACTTGGCCAATTGAAACCAAACTTGGCCTTAATGTTCATTGGATGGACCTTTACAAAGTTTGTGTTTTTTATTTTGATTGGTAAACCAATATGGCCACCACCTCAAGACTTAGTTCAACATAGGACCCTATGGGAAAAAAGTTTAAAAGGGCTTCTTCTCTGAAACCGTTTAACCAATCAAAACAAAACTTACTAGCAATATTGTTTGAATAGTCCTCTATAAAGTTTGTGTTTTTGATGGGAATTGGAAATTCAAAATGGACGCCACCGCAGGACTTAGTTTAACATAGGACCCTATGGAAAAAAGTTTTTAAGGCTTTTTCTCCGAAATCGGTCAATCAATGGAAACAAAAACTTACTAGCAATATTGTTTGGATGGTCCTCTATAAAGTTTATGTCTTTTATGGCAATTGGAAATTCAAAATGGCCGCCACCACCGCAGGACTTAGTTTAACATAGGACCCTATTAGCAAATAAAAAAAATCTTCTCTATACAACCGGTTAACCAATGGAAACAAAGCTTTCTAGTAATATTGTTTGGATGGTCCTATTTAAAGTTTATTGAAAATTACAGGACTTAAACATCAGGGAAATGCCTTCTTCATTGCCTATAAAATCAGGTGAGCGATACAGGCTCTTAAAAGCCTCTGGTATATAAATATGGGTTGTGAAAATTGCTCATTTTATATAAACATGGGTCATGAAAATTGAAAATTTTATTTAAGATATGGGTATTGAATTCAAATAAAAAATGGCACATCCCCACCCTAAAAATTACCAAGTTACCCCTCCCCTGTGTATATCTGTCAGTTTAGGTCTAGTTAGTATACAATGTTTACAAATCAGTAGGTCACTTGTCACATGACCTTGAACTCAATTTCTTAGTCCAGAGGCTATGGTAAAATTGTTGTCTTTGTTCTATTTGTCTGTAACCATTCATGTAAAGATGCCAATTTGCTTGAATTACTACATGACAGTGTGGTAGGTGTCACCTGATCTTGACCCTGTGGCTATGTATTAAGTAACATATATTAGTTTAGATCAGTTCCTCAGTGACCATGTGGCATGATGACAATAGTTGTTATACCGGTTTCTCACAGTGTGGTAGACATCATCTAACCTTGACCCTGTGGCTACGTATTAAGTAACATGTATTAGTTTAGATCAGTTCCTCAGTAACCATGTGGCATGATGACAATAGTTGTTATACCTGTTGCTCACAGTCTGGTAGGTGTCACCTGACCTTGACCTTGTGGCTATGTTTAAGTAACATATATTAGTTTAGATCAGTTCCTCAGTAACCATGTGGCATGAAGACAATAGTTGTTATACCGGTTGCTCACAGTCTGGTAGGTGTCAGTTGACCTTGACCTTAATATCAGTGACTGCATCAGAATTATGTAACATATATTATATGTTATTTCTTTGTTTGCTCAGGAAATAAATTTTGTCACATTTCTGTGTCCCCATGTCTTAATTATACATGTAATTACAAGTTTACATTTGTACATAGTAAGTACATGTAAGAAAATATGAAATTGTTACACATTTTCAAGTAAATGTATTTAGTGATAAATAATTCAGGTGTGTAAAATGTTTTAACCCAGATCTCTGAAACTTCACAGAAAGGTTGCATATGTATTGAAGTTGTGCACCTGCAATTATGGAATTGTTTGAAGAATTTATTTGGCTGGGTTGCACGAAGTGCAAACCTTGCTTATTGTATAGTGAAGTTGGGCTGGTGGGGAAAATAGGGTATCTATTTTGTGTAATAGCTTTTCCTCAAGTTTACCCAGATCTTTGAAACTTTACACAAAGATTGCACATGTATTGAATTTGTGCACCTGCTATTATGGAAATGTTCAAGTTTTTTTTCTAAGTCTCCAGACTTAGGAACTAAGTAACTTTTCAGAATATTTGCAAAATACAGTGCATATATTGTGTAATCAAAGCCTCTTACAGTTTTCAACAGAGATCTCTGAAACTTCACAGAAAGGTTGCACATGCAATTATGGAATTGTTTGAAGAATTTTTTCCTAATTTGGCAGTCACTATTTTGTGTAATGAATGCCTCCTACATTTTTGACACTGATTCAAAACCTTCTTCCAGCAAATTGTAAACCATTCCCCATTTATTTAGGCATTAGGTGTGGATTCTGGTCATTGAAGACTTTTCTTATAGCTAATGGTGTCTTTTTAGCTCACCTGACCCGAAGGGTCATGTGAGCTATTGTTATCACTTTGCGTCCGTCGGCGGCGGCGGCGGCGGCGTCTGTAAACTTTTTACATTTTAATCTTCTTCTCTGAAACCACTTGGCCAATTGAAACCAAACTTGGCCATAATGTTCATTGGATGGATCTTTACAAAGTTTGTGTTTTTTATTTTGATTGGTAAACCAATATGGCCGCCACCTCAAGACTTAGTTTAACATAGGACCCTATGGGAAAAAAGTTAAAAGGGGCTTCTTCTCTGAAACCGTTTAACCAATCAAAACAAAACTTACTAGCAATATTGTTTAGATGGTCCTCTATAAAGTTTGTGTTTTAGATGGGAATTGGAAATTCAAAATGGCCGCCACTGCAGGACTTAGTTTAACATAGAACCCTATCAGGCCTGTCAACTTTCCCGATTTTCGCGGGTTTTCCCGATTTTCGGGTCTTGATTTTGTGAAAACCCGAAACCCGATATCGGGTTTCTAAAATGGATGAAAAACCCGATTTTGAACAATGCCTACCGATAAAATTTGGAAAATCACGATTTTCAACCATGGGAAGCAACTGTCCACAACATCCAATCAAATTATTCGTTTCATAACGATGTCGGCTAATTTTACGCTTCATCTAAAGACCAATTGACCTGGTGGCGTAGAGTTAATTAAAGCCATAAATTTGACATTTTTATTGTTTTTCTTGTTGTATCCAAAAGTCGAGTGATACATAATTATGAGTAATTTGTTCCTAATAGGATGATTAGTTAAATTGAAATTCGGAGCTTGGGCGTTGTTGTCGTAATGGGATTACGGTAATTTTATTAGTCTTTGGTAAAAAATAATTAATTTTAACCATTATTAACTACATTCCTAATTGGGGTTTTTAATTACTCAATCAAAAAGATCAAAAGGGTTAATGAAAAAAACTTGAATGGGCGGAACGGGTTTAAAGTAGTCTGCTTGGATGCTGTTTTGATACCGTGAAATGTATTCATTTATTCTGATTCGTATATATATATGGGCATTTCACAAAATATCATCAGTTTTAGATGAGTTCAATTAAGCATGGTTGTCACTCCTCCGAGTAAGAAAAAACGGTCCTCGTGCCGTTTTCTAGAGAAATGGTTGAACGATTCTAAGTACAGTACGTGGCTGAGTAAATCCCATCAGGGTGACTCACATGCATATTGTAAATTATGTAATAAAGATTTCATATGTAGTGCTTTCAATAATTAATGCATGTTTTGTTATTCATCTATGTATGTTATTGCTATTGCTATTGCTGACTTCATGGACTTTGTGTTAATAAAGTGTGACACCTTCAAGCCTTATTTCTTTGCCTTTTTGCTTCAGTTGCAAATTTAAACAGGAATTGAACAGTTTATTGCAAAACAAACTACATGTATATGTTAAATATTTATCCCTTCACAGCTGGCTGTACAATAATGAACATGTATCTGTAAAAGAAAAGACTTTCGCGCGCAATTTTTTTTTTGGCGCATAAAAAACCCCCTGTAGATTTTTAAAAGTTGACAGGCCTGCCCTATGGGAAAAAGTTTTAAAAGGCTTCTTCTCTGAAACCGGTTAATCAATGGAAACAAAAACTTACTAGCAATATTGTTTGGATGGTCCTCTATAAAGTTAGTGTTTTTTATGGCAATTGGAAATTCAAAATGGCTGCCACCGCAGGACTTAATTTAACATAGGACCCTATGGCAAAAAGTTTGAAAGGCATCTTTTCTGAAACCGGCCAACCAATGGAAACAAAACTTGCTAGCAATATTGTTTGGATGGTCCTCTATAAAGTTAATGTTTTTTATCCCAATCTGATATTCAAAATGGCCGCCGCCGCAGGACTTAGTTTAACATTGGACCCTATGGGAAAAATGTTAAAAAGGGCTTCTTCCCTGAAACCGGTTAACCAATCAAAACAAAACTTACTAGCAATATTGTTTGGATGGTCCTCTATAAAGTTTGTGTTTTTTATGGCAATTGGAAATTCAAAATGGCTGCCACCGCAGGACTTAATTTAACATAGGACCCTATGGGAAAAAGTTTGAAAGGCATCTTTTCTGAAACCGGCCAACCAATGGAAACAAAACTTGCTAGCAATATTGTTTGGATGGTCCTCTATAAAGTTAATGTTTTTTATCCCAATCTGATATTCAAAATGGTCGCCACCACAGGACTTAGTTTAACATTGGACCCTATGGGAAAAAGGTTAAAAAGGGCTTCTTCTCTGAAACCGGTTAACCAATCAAAACAAAACTTACTAGCAATATTGTTTGGGTGGTCCTTTATAAAGTTTATGATTTTTATGCCAACTGGAAATTCAAAATGGCCGCTACCGCAGGACTTAGTTTAACATGGGACCCTATGGGAAAAAGTTTTTAAAGGCTTCTTCTCTGAAACCGGTTAATCAATGGAAACCAGAACTTACTAGCAATATTGTTTGGATGGTCCTCTATAAAGTTTATGTTTTTTATGGCAATTGGAAATTCAAAATGGCCACTACCGCAGGACTTTGTTTAACATACGACCCTATGGGAAAAAGTTTTTAAAGGCTTCTTCTCCGAAACCGGTTAATCAATGGAAACAAAAACTTACTAGCAATATTGTTTGGATGGTCCTCTATAAAGTTTATGTTTTTTATGGCAATTGGAAATTCAAAATGGCCACCTCCCCCGCAGGACTTAGTTTAACATAGGACCCTATGGGCAAATAAAAAAAATCTCTATACAACTGGTTAACCAATGAAACAAAGCTTTCTTGTAATATTGTTTGGATGGTCCTATTTAAAGTTTATTGAAAATTACAGGACTTACTTTAACATCAGGGAAATGCCATCTTCATTGCCTATAAAATCAGGTGAGCGATACAGGCTCTTAAGAGCCTCTGGTTTTTGTGATAGGAGAAGCTGGAGTACCTGAATCTTTGGCATGAAAATTGGCAATACATAACATTTGAGTTAAGCACACATTGCCGTCTTGACACATCTGTGATCATTAGACTACCTGACCACTTGACACATCTGTGATCATTAGACTACCTGACCACTTGACACATCTGTGATCATTAGACTACCTGACCACTTGGCCACATCTGTGATCATTAGACTACCTGACCACTTGACACATCTGTGATCATTAGACTACCTGACCACTTGACACATCTGTGATCATTAGACTATCTGACCACTTGACACATCTGTGATCATTAGACTACCTGACCACTTGACACATCTGTGATCATTAGACTACCCGACCACTTGGCCACATTGATTTTAAAAAAAATTAAAAATTGTAAATAAAGAACTCTTCTATTTCCTTTACTGTCTCCTGATAACAGATTTTAAAAAGTCCAATTATTTTATTCATGCTAGAAATATATTTGATCAGTTTCCTGATAAAAGGAAAAAACCAAGGGTTTCCTTATATCTAAAATTCTATAATTAAAAGATCAATACTGTTTGTGGTTTCTTTTCTTTACTTCAAAGAAACGAATAGTGGATAATTAGTTGGCTGGCAAATTGATAGTAGCTTTCTTTATTAAATCAAAGAGGCTAATACAATCTCGTTTATTTTAACTGGAATTCAAGCAAATTCATCCTTAGATTATAAGATGTATGTAACTGCCTGTAAGAAATAGGTTGATGTATCACAGCGGTGTAGCAGGAGAATAATAACAAAGTAATGTGGTTTGGCACTGTGTCACTGCGTAATTTTTCAATATGATGCAAATTTACCATTGCTTAGAATATTATTTATTACAAAAAATGTTAAAATTAATTCTGAACCATGGTAAAATTTCAGATAAATCATGCTTTACATTACTTAAGTTCGTTTATTTTTGGCTGTATTTCACAGAGTGAAAATCCGGGTTATAGTATAGTGAATGTTGTGAATGTTGGGCAGGTGGGTGATGCGCAAGTGGGCGAGTAAAAATTTTTCATAACAGTTTTCTCAGATCCTACTAAAGGGGTTGATTTCAAATTTTGTGTATCGCTTAAGCATGATGAGTCGTACCGTGCCTCCCCTTTCCAGGTCAGTCAGTTATCTACTTCCTGTTTTCCGAGCCAACTTACGAAATCCGGCCATTTCTGTCTTTGATCGATATTTATTATTAAAAGTTCAAAAGGTAACTTGTACATCTGTATATGAAGCCTTTTTCTACCATGTATGACATTTGTATTAAAGTTTATCATACTTTGTTAGGTGTTCATTTACAGTAAGTTCAAAGGTCATAAAGATGCTCATTCCATCTGTCATATAAAACTTGTTGTCATATTAAAAGGTCAAAGACAATCAGACCCTGGGTTTGTTCAAATAATTATGTTTGTTTGTTTGTTTGATGGTGTTTAACGCCACTTTCAGCAATTTTTCAACTATATCATGGCGTCCAGTTTTTATTGGGGGAGGAAGCCGGAGTACCAGGAAAAAACCCCCGTCCTGCGGTAGGAAAACTGGCAATCCTTGTCAATTAAGATTGGAGTTGAGTACACCCTGCCTGCAGTGAGAATCGAAGTTCATTTAAAAATAACCAATTTTTTCATATTTCTTATAGACATGAAGATATGTAGTATAACAGATTCATAATATGACAAACAATAGTCATTATTACATTTTATTCAGTTTGATTGAATGATTTAAATGGTTGCTTTCCAGTACTTAAGCTTATAATCAGGATGAAATTTTGTATGGAAATCTTGGCTGGCAGAATTGTGATCTTCTAAACAAACATTTTTTTTTACAATGATGTCTTTGTTCATTTAGCTTTTGCTCTTTTTGTTGTGCAAATGTAATAAATATATTAGCCTTATCTCATAATAGTTTCCTCTTCATTTCTCATGTAAATTGCATTCATGTTTTAAAGAAAAGGCTACTTTTGTTTCTTCTTGTTATAAGAATTAATGTAAGTATTTCCCATATGATGTGTGTCCAGAGTACCACATTTCTGTAACAATGTGATTGCAGCAAGCTCGCAAAGAGTGGTGTGCCATGGGGTTAATTTTTCCAACATTATCAATTTTACCTTTTCTTGTCCACCAATTTTTCCATCTCTCTTTCAATTTCAGTCAATCATATTTTTGTATTTCTTGCCCATGTCATTTTCCCATTTGTAGACGGTTTGTTGACTTGTCATACTGAATATAACAAAAATAGCTTGAAATTAAACGTTGATCAATCAATCAAAATCAATCATTTAAGTTCCTTTGAATTATAGTACAATATTGAATATATCTTATTAGCTGACTGTAAATGTCCAGAAGTCCACTAAAACATCATTCATCTTTTCTGTTCTGGTAATCCATATAACCTGTAAAGTTTCATTTGTGCTCTATAGATTGAAATGTCTGTACAAGATTTCCCATGAGGAAACATGTCTCTAACAAATTAAAAGTTCATAAACTCATCTGTAGAATCAATGATAAAATTCTGTCAGTCATGCTTTTTTGTTTTATACAACAGAGTCGGGGGTATATAGTGGTCCTCATGTCCGGCCGTCTGTTCGTACGTCCACATTTGGTTTCCGGATGATAATTCATAAAGTTTACATCCGATTTGAATGACACTTTGGGATATTGTTATATATCAGGTTGGTAAGAAGCCTATCAATTATGGGGGAAATCTGTCAAATTTCAAGGTCGCAGTCCATGAAAAATGTTAGAAATTTTTACAAAAAAATTGTTGTCCAGACAATAACTCAAAAAGTTTGCACCTAATTTGACTGAAACTTTGTGATGTTGTTAAATGTCATGTTGGTAAGAAGCCTATCAATGTTGGTTGAAATTGGTCAAATTTCAAGGTCACAGTCCACGCAAAACAAAACGTTAGAAATTTTTACAAAAGCTGGGGTATCAGTGATTGATAGATCAACTTTGTCTAGTTTTTTTTGTTTTGACAGATCAAATTGTTATTGTATTATTTTAATCTGAAGATCTGTGACAGATCAAATTGTTTTTGTATTATTTTAAACTGAAATCATTTATCTCTACCTAATACCAAAATTAAATTACTATAACAGAGAGTATTTTATTGTAGTCTGAAATTGTTAATTTGAGAATAATTTTAATGGAATACTTAAAACAATTTCAGGCTTGCTTCAGATATATTCCTTTTCTTACAGATTTTGCAATTTTTTATTCAGCATATTATTTCATAAACACATTGTATTATTGTATGTTACCCTCATTATATTCTTATTGTTTATTGGAGATTACAATAGGGGAAATATGGGGTTCTTTGATAGGGGGGAAGATAGGGTTCTACGATAGGGGGGAAGATAGGGTTCTACAATAGGGGGGAAGATAGGGTTCTACGATAGGGGGAAGATAGGGTTCTAAGATAAGGGGAAGATAGGGTTCTTACTAGTTCTCTAACCTCCTCCAATACAATCTGGGTGCTCTAATATAGCTGCAAATATTGCTTAAAGTGGCATAAAACACATTCATCCATACAAACCAAAGTATGAAGGGATCATTCTGGGAATTTATATTTAATTAATTTTATTTGTTCATTATTTTAACAGAATGAAGTTGCAGCAGCTTTGGCTGAGGCTGGATTCCCCATTTTTGCTTGGAAAGGTGAATCGGAGGAAGATTTTTGGTGGTGTATAGATAAATGTATCAATTGTGAAGGCTGGCAGGCAAATATGGTAAGTGTATTAACCATGAAGGCTGGCAAGCAAATATGGTAAGTGTATCAACTGTGAAGGCTGGCAGGCAAATATGATAAGTGTATTAACTGTGAAGGCTGGCAAGCAAATATGGTAAGTGTATTAACCATGAAGGCTGGCAAGCAAATATGGTAGGTGTATCAACTGTGAAGGCTGGCAGGCAAATATGGTAAGTGTATTAACCATGAAGGATGGCAAGCAAATATGGTAGGTGTATCAACTGTGAAGGCTGGCAGGCAAATATGATAAGTGTATTAACCATGAAGGCTGGCAAGCAAATATGGTAGGTGTATCAACTGTGAAGGCTGGCAGGCAAATATGATAAGTGTATTAACCATGAAGGCTGGCAAGCAAATATGGTAGGTGTATCAACTGTGAAGGCTGGCAAGCAAATATGGTAAGTGTATTAACTGTGAAGGCTAGAAAGCAAATATGGTAAGTGTATTAACTGTGAAGAATGGCAAGCAAATATGGTAGGTGTATCAACTGTGAAGGCTGGCAGGCAAATATGGTAAGTGTATCAACTGTGAAGGCTAGCAGGCAAATATGGTAAGTGTATTAACTGTGAAGGCTAGAAAGCAAATATGGTAAGTGTATCAACTGTGAAGGCTAGCAAGCAAATATGGTAAGTGTATTAACTGTGAAGGATGGCATGCAAATATGTTAAGTGTATCAACTGTGAAGGATGGCATGCAAATATGTTAAGTGTATCAACTGTGAAGGCTAGCAAGCAAATATGGTAAGTGTATTAACTGTGAAGGCTGGCAAGCAAATATGGTAAGTGTATTAACTGTGGAGGCTAGCAAGCAAATATGGTAAGTGTATCAACTGTGAAGGCTGGCAAGCAAATATGGTAAGTGTAGCTAATATGGTAAGTGTATTAACTGTGAATGCTGGCAAGCAAATATGGTAAGTGTATCATTTGTGACGGCTGGCAAGCAAATATGGTAGTGTATCATTTGTGAATCCTGGCAAGCAAATATGGTAAGTGTATCATTTGTGAAGGCTGGCAAGCAAATATGGTAGTGTATCATTTGTGAAGGCTGGCAAGCAAATATCGTAGGTGTATCAACTGTGAAGCTAGCCAGCAAATATGGTAAGTATATTAACTGTGAAGGATGGCAAGCAAATATAGTAAGTGTATCAATTGTTATGGATGGCAAGCAAATATGGTAAGTGTATTAACTGTGAAGGATGGCAAGCAAATATGGTAAGTGTATAAACTGAAGGCTGGCAAGCAAATTTGGTAAGTGTATTAACTGCAAAGGCTGGCAAGCAAATATGATAAGTGTATCAACTGAGAAGGCTGGAAAGCAAATATGGTAAGTGTATTATCTGTGAAGGCTGGCAAGCAAATATGGTAAGTGTATCAACTGTGAAAGATGGCAAGTGTATCAACTGTGAAGGCTGGCAAGCTAATATGGTAAGTGTGTTATCTATGAAGGATGGCAAGCAAATATGGTTCAGTGTATTATCTGTGAAGGATGGCAAATGTATCAACTGTGAACGCAGGCTAGCAAATATTGTAAGTGTATCAACTGTGAGGGATAGCTAGAAAAGTTGGTAAGTGATTTACTGTTAAGGATGGCAAGCAAATATGGCAAGTTTGTCAACTGTGAAGGCTAGCTAGCAGATATTGTAAGTATCAGCTGTAAATGAAATCTAGCAAATTTGGTAAGTGTATTAACTGTGAAGGCTGGCAGCAAATATTATAAGTGTATCGATCAACTGTGAAGGCTCACAAACAAATATGGTAATTGTATAAACTGTAAAGGCTAGCTAGCAAATATGGTAAGTTTATCAACTGTGAAGTCTATATAGCAAATATGGTAAGTGTATCAACTGTGAAGGCTGGCAAGCAAATATGGTAGGTGTATCAACTGTGAAGGCTAGCTTGCAAATATGGTAAGTGTATCAACTGTGAAGGCTAGCTAGCAAATATGGTAAGTGTATTAACTGTGAAGTCTATATAGCAAATATGGTGAGTGTATCAACTGTTAAGGTTGGTAAGCAAATATGTTTAGAGTTGCCTTCTTTTCTTGCTTCTCAATTTAAGTTTGTTATGGGCTAAATCAGATGAATATTTCCTTATATCTTATATTTTGTGTAATCCTTTATTTATTTCAATTTGGTAAGAGTGGAAGCTCAACAGTTACATTATATAACTCTTATGTCAGTGCAAAACCATCAAGTTTAATAAAGGTTATTAAAACCTGTTTAAAGCCTGATAAAAGCTTCCACTTAATGTTAAATAGCCTATTAATTAGTTAGCTCATTCCTGTAATATTGATTTGACACCAGTGTATTTGGGATAATTCTGGTGGGTTTTATCACACAGTAATTACATTATGATCTGGCAAACTTAACAATGCTAGTCCTGATGTGAATGTCTTTAAATTACTATTACTATGCAGGTGGGCAATCAGTTACTGTGAGGAGGGCATTGACCTGAATCTGTTTTTAAATGTAAAAAAAGACACATCAGAGGAGATAAAAATACAAATCACTAAATAGTTTGACTGAAAAATGCAAAAACACCTGTATTTACATAAACCTAAAACGATTACCAGTACAGTAATTGCTTTACTCTGTCCCAAAACTGTTAACAGAAATTTGCCAATGTATATTGTTTTTACACATGAGGTGTAAAAATATTGCCATTTTTTTATACCACTGTAAAATGTATTTAACAAGAACTTGATGAAAGCATTTCTGCACAATTGCTTATTTCTGTTTTTTGTTGGGAGAAAACGATTAACCACATGTATATTGCTGTTTGACATCATCATGAATTAGTGTCTGTTGGTAGTCTTAACAAGAAATATCACTTTTACATTAGTTGATATTATTTTTTTAAGTAGTTGTTGTTTTGGCCGAGTAAATCTGGTAATAGGCTGGTAATATTTTATTGAGTGTTTACTTCATTGAATTACACCTGACTTGATGGAGACAGAGATGGTATATTTTTTAAACAACATTAGATTCTTGTATCATGCCAACATTCCTGTTCGTATTTAACACAGATTTGTTGTTGTAGAGTGTACAGAACCCCCCTCCCCTTTATTAGACCACTTACACTAGACACCAATGCAGACCAAAGGCCTATTAAATTACAATTTGCATAGCACTTCAAAAAAGAGGCAACCAACTTTATGAAATCACAGATTAAATGATAAAAACAGAAAATGTAAAAATATGACTTACTTAGAATTTATTGAAATTTTTGCAATTCAAATTTTTGTCGATTGTAGATCTTGGATGATGGAGGAGATGCCACACATTTAATGTTAAAACGTTACCCAGCCATGTTTAACATGATCAAGGGCATAGTTGAGGAAAGTGTCACTGGGGTTCATAGGTTATACCAACTGTCAAAGAGTGGAAAGCTGACTGTTCCTGCTATGAATGTTAATGATTCTGTAACTAAGGTAAGGGGAGTAACTCTTTGTGATAATTTAAAAATGGAATTCAATCAAATTATATGATTATCATGTCTGAATCTTCATTTACATTAATCGATGATGATAGATGTATATGGTCATACAAAGTCTCTGTCAATGCTAAATGCTGTATGACTAGAAATGACGGTATATGACATGTAAATTGGTAATTTTTATACTTAAAAAAACTGTTGTAATTTGAACATGTTTTTTTTTTTATTTCAGACAAAGTTTGACAATTTGTATAGCTGTAGGGAATCTGTATTAGATGCGTAAGTTATAATTTTCTTTATAAAATGCTTTGATTTGAAGGTTATAATGTGAAATAGTCAAGACAAATTGACTGGATTTGATGTTTATTATTTTTACCATAATTGGCAGTGTAAGCTATACTACTATACTTCTCCCCCAATAAAAACTGGATGCCATGTTACAGCTGACAAATTGCTAAAAGTGATGTTAAATATCATTCAAACAAACAAACAATCAATAAATTTAACTTCAAAATATTTGAGTTCTTGTGTATAGTACTCGGCAAGCTAATCAAATGATCCTTTAAGAGAAAACACTGGGAAATTTTCTATTGCAATATAATAGAAAAAGAAAATGTGCTACTATTTCCTGTGTGTAACAGACAACTAAAAAATGAATTATGACATTAAAGGTTTTTGTGGGAAAATGGGAAAGTATCAGAAACGACAATAATTTGATTCAATACAATTATTTTATTTCAGTTTAAAGAGAACAACTGATGTCATGTTTGGTGGAAAACAAATTCTTATCTGTGGATATGGAGAGGTGAGTTCGTATAATGATCACTAGATTTCAAAGACTGTTGTTTGTATTTTGATCAAATCAATCATTTTATTGCTCCACACTTGTTTAGCTGTTAAGAATGTATTGAAGTTAAGTTCTGTTAGTCAACTTTATCGTAATATTTATAAGAATTTTTAAACTTCCTAGATCAAAGTGTTTAAAAATGAGTCGTATCAATGATTTATGGTGAACTCATCCTTATGGATGTAGAGTTCTGGGTATAATATACAATTATAATGGATAATTCATTCTGAATTTAATAAGTAGCCATCTTTGTAAATTCTGTTAAAACTCTACCTTGAATGTTGCACTGCATATCTACATTTTTATCCTGAAATACTCAGAAAGTAATCATGGCTGTTTACATTAAATTACCCTATATTTCTTCAGGTTGGAAAAGGTTGTTGTTCTGCATTGAAAGGCCTGGGTTGTAGTATTTTAATAGCAGAAATTGACCCTATATGTGCTCTACAAGCATGGTAAGATAGTCCTAATTACTACACACTATGATATAGCTGAACAATTGATAAAAAACGGCATTTAAACATCATTTAAAACAAACAAATATAGCAGAAATTGACTCTACAGTCATGGTAAGACAGTCTTGCTTATAGTCTTCACTGGACTTGTGACTTCAGACAGGTGTCCTTAACACTTTACCTTATTAATGAAAAATGCCATTTTTCCTGCCAAAGGTTTGGGATTTCTGATGGGCATTTCTGCTTCCTCTTCAGTGACAATGTAGCTTAATATTTAAATGTGGCATAAGTAATTAACTCTGACAGTTCTTGGATTGGTTATGAAAATGACCCGGTTACATGCAAGATTGATATCCTGCAGTGCTTTTCACAAAAAGGCATAAGTGTGAAATACATCCTAAGTGCTGACGTCATAATGCATTTTCGATCTTTGAATACTTACGATAGATTTATCACTTACATCTTTTCGTTAAAACAACTGCAGATATAATTTGCTAGAACCAAGCATGTGTAAATAAAACACATTTGTCAGAATTTTGTATTGAATTTACATAATAAAGTTTGTTGGTTCTTGATACACACGGGTGTTGTAACAATCAGCTATGGTTATTACTTGCTTCATATTTCCTAAAGATTACCTATGGTCAGTACTTGCTCCATATTTCCTAAAGATTACCTATGGTCAGTACTTGCTCCATATTTCCTAAAGATTACCTATGGTCAGTACTTGCTTCATATTTCCTAAAGATTACCTATGATCAGTACTTGCTTCATATTTCCTACAGATTACCTATGATCAGTACTTGCTCTATATTTCCTAAAGATTACCTATGATCAGTACTTGCTCTATATTTCCTAAAGATTACCTATGGTCAGTACTTGCTCCCTATTTCCTAAAGATTACCTATGGTCAGTACTTGCTCTATATTTCCTAAAGATTACGTATGATCAGTACTTGCTCCATATTTCCTAAAGATTACCTATGGTCAGTACTTGCTCCATATTTCCTAAAGATTACCTATGATCAGTACTTGCTCTATATTTCTTATGATCAGTACTTGCTCTATATTTCCTAAAGATTACCTATGGTCAGTATTTGCTCCATATTTCCTAAAGATTACCTATGGTCAGTACTTGCTCTATATTTCCTAAAGAATACCTATGGTCAGTATTTGCTCCATATTTCCTAAAGATTACCTATGGTCAGTACCTGCTCCATATTTCCTAAAGATTACCTATGGACAGTACTTGCTCCATATTTCCTAAAGATTACCTATGGTCAGTACTTGCTCCATATTTCCTAAAGATTACCTATGATCAGTACTTGCTTCATATTTTTTAAAGATTACCTATGGTCAGTACTTGCTTCATATTTCCTAAAGATTACCTATAGTCAATACTTGCTTCATATTTCCTAAAGATTACCTATGATCAGTACTTGCTTCATATTTCCTAAAGATTACCTATGGTCAGTACTTGCTCCATATTTCCTAAAGATTACCTATGGTCAGTACTTGCTCCATATTTCCTAAAGATTAACTATGATCAGTACTTGCTCTATATTTGCTAAAGATTACCTATGGTCAGTACTTGCTCCATATTTCCTAAAAATTACCTATGATCAGTATTTGCTCCATATTTCCTAAAAATTACCTATGATCAGTACTTGCTCCATATTTCCTAAAGATTACCTATGGTCAGTACCTGCTCCATATTTCCTAAAGATTACCTATGGTCAGTTCTTGCTCCATATTTCCTAAAGATTACCTATGATCAGTACTTGCTCCATATTTCCTAAAGATTACCTGTGGTCAGTATTTGCTCCATATTTCCTAAAGATTACCTATGGTCAGTACTTGCTCTATATTTCCTAAAGATTACCTATTGTCAGTACTTGCTCCATATTTCCTAAAGATTACCTATGGTCAGTACTTGCTCCATATTTCCTAAAGATTACCTATGGTCAGTATTTGCTCCATATTTCCTAAAGATTACCTATGGTCAGTACTTGCTCCATATTTCCTAAAGATTACCTATGGTCAGTACTTGCTCCATATTTCCTAAAGATTAACTATGATCAGTACTTGCTCTATATTTCCTAAAGATTACCTATGATCAGTACTTGCTCCATATTTCCTAAAGATTACCTATGGTCAGTACTTGCTCCATATTTCCTAAAGATTACCTATGGTCAGTACTTGCTCCATATTTCCTAAAGATTACCTATGGTCAGTACTTGCTCCATATTTCCTAAAGATTACCTATGGTCAGTACTTGCTCTATATTTCCTAAAGATTACCTATGATCAGTACTTGCTCCATATTTCCTAAAGATTACCTATGATCAGTACTTGCTCCATATTTCCTAAAGATTACCTATGGTCAGTACTTGCTCCATATTTCCTAAAGATTACCTATGGTCAGTACTTGCTCCATATTTCCTAAAGATTACCTATGGTCAGTACTTGCTCCATATTTCCTAAAGATTACCTATGGTCAGTACTTGCTCCATATTTCCTAAAGATAACCTATGATCAGTACTTGCTCAATATTTCCTAAAGATTAACTATGGTCAGTATTTGCTCCATATTTCCTAAAAATTACCTATGATCAGTACTTCCTCCATATTTCCTAAAGATTACCTATGGTCAGTACTTGCTCTATATTTCCTAAAAATTACCTATGGTCAGTACTTGCTCTATATTTCCTAAAGATTACCTATGGTCAGTACTTGCTCCATATTTCCTAAAGATTACCTATGGTCAGTACTTGCTCCATATTTCCTAAAAATTACCTATGGTCAGTACTTGCTTCATATTTCCTACAGATTACCTGTGATCAGTACTTGCTCCATATTTCCTAAAGATTACCTGTGGTCAGTATTTGCTCCATATTTCCTAAAGATTACCTATGGTCAGTACTTGCTCTATATTTCCTAAAGATTACCTATTGTCAGTACTTGCTCCATATTTCCTAAAGATTACCTATGGTCAGTACTTGCTCCATATTTCCTAAAGATTACCTATGGTCAGTATTTGCTTCATATTTCCTAAAAATTACCTATGGTCAGTATTTGCTCCATATTTCCTAAAGATTACCTATGATCAGTACTTGCTCCATATTTCCTAAAGATTACCTATGGTCAGTACTTGCTTCATATTTCCTAAAAATTACCTATGATCAGTACTTGCTTCATATTTCCTAAAGATTACCTATGATCAGTACTTGCTCTATATTTCCTAAAGATTACCTATGGTCAGTACTTGCTTCATATTTCCTAAAAATTACCTATGATCAGTACTTGCTTCATATTTCCTAAAGATTACCTATGGTCAGTACTTGCTTCATATTTCCTAAAAATTACCTATGGTCAGTACTTGCTTCATATTTCCTAAAGATTACCTATGATCAGTACTTGCTTCATATTTCCTAAAGATTACCTATGGTCAGTACTTGCTCCATATTTCCTAAAGATTACCTATGGTCAGTACTTGCTCCATATTTCCTAAAGATTACCTATGGTCAGTACTTGCTCCATATTTCCTAAAGATTACCTATGATCAGTACTTGCTCTATATTTCCTAAAGATTACCTATGGTCAGTACTTGCTCCATATTTCCTAAAGATTACCTATGGTCAGTACTTGCTCTATATTTCCTAAAGATTACCTATGGACAGTACTTGCTCCATATTTCCTAAAGATTACCTATGATCAGTACTTGCTCTATATTTCCTAAAAATTACCTATGGTCAGTACTTGCTCCATATTTCCTAAAGATTACCTATGATCAGTATTTGCTCCATATTTCCTAAAGATTACCTATGATCAGTACTTGCTCCATATTTCCTAAAGATTACCTATGATCAGTACTTGCTCCATATTTCCTAAAGATTACCTATGATCAGTACTTGCTCCATATTTCCTAAAGATTACCTATGGTCAGTACTTGCTCTATATTTCCTAAAAATTACCTATGGTCAGTACTTGCTCCATATTTCCTAAAGATTACCTATGATCAGTACTTGCTCCATATTTCCTAAAGATTACCTATGATCAGTACTTGCTCTATATTTCCTAAAGATTACCTACGATCAGTACTTGCTTCATATTTCCTTAAGATTACCTATGATCAGTACTTGCTTCATATTTCCTAAAGATTACCTATGATCAGTACTTGCTTCATATTTCCTAAAGATTACCTATGATCAGTACTTGCTTCGTATTTCCTAAAGATTACCTATGATCAGTACTTGCTTCGTATTTCCTAAAGATTACCTATGATCGGACTTGCTCTATATTTCCTAAAGATTACCTATGGTCAGTACTTGCTCTATATTTCCTAAAGATTACCTATGGTCAGTACTTGCTCCATATTTCCTAAAAATTACCTATGGTCAGTACTTGCTTCATATTTCCTACAGATTACCTATGATCAGTACTTGCTCCATATTTCCTAAAGATTACCTGTGGTCAGTATTTGCTCCATATTTCCTAAAGATTACCTATGGTCAGTACTTGCTCTATATTTCCTAAAGATTACCTATTGTCAGTACTTGCTCCATATTTCCTAAAGATTACCTATGGTCAGTACTTGCTCCATATTTCCTAAAGATTACCTATGGTCAGTATTTGCTTCATATTTCCTAAAGATTACCTATGGTCAGTACTTGCTCCATATTTCCTAAAGATTACCTATGATCAGTACTTGCTCTATATTTCCTAAAGATTACCTATGATCAGTACTTGCTCCATATTTCCTAAAGATTACCTATGGTCAGTACTTGCTCCATATTTCCTAAAGATTACCTATGGTCAGTACTTGCTCCATATTTCCTAAAGATTACCTATGGTCAGTACTTGCTCCATATTTCCTAAAGATTACCTATGGTCAGTACTTGCTCTATATTTCCTAAAGATGATCTATGATCAGTACTTGCTCCATATTTCCTAAAGATAACCTATGATCAGTACTTGCTCCATATTTCATAAAGATTACCTATGATCAGTACTTGCTCCATATTTCCTAAAGATTACCTATGGTCAGTACTTGCTCTATATTTCCTAAAGATTACCTATGGTCAGTACTTGCTCCATATTTCCTAAAAATTACCTATGGTCAGTACTTGCTTCATATTTCCTACAGTTTACCTATGATCAGTACTTGCTCCATATTTCCTAAAGATTACCTGTGGTCAGTATTTGCTCCATATTTCCTAAAGATTACCTATGGTCAGTACTTGCTCTATATTTCCTAAAGATTACCTATTGTCAGTACTTGCTCCATATTTCCTAAAGATTACCTATGGTCAGTACTTGCTCCATATTTCCTAAAGATTACCTATGGTCAGTATTTGCTTCATATTTCCTAAAGATTACCTATGGTCAGTACTTGCTCCATATTTCCTAAAGATTACCTATGATCAGTACTTGCTCTATATTTCCTAAAGATTACCTATGATCAGTACTTGCTCCATATTTCCTAAAGATTACCTATGGTCAGTACTTGCTCCATATTTCCTAAAGATTACCTATGGTCAGTACTTGCTCCATATTTCCTAAAGATTACCTATGGTCAGTACTTGCTCCATATTTCCTAAAGATAACCTATGATCAGTACTTGCTCCATATTTCCTAAAGATTAACTATGGTCAGTATTTGCTCCATATTTCCTAAAAATTACCTATGATCAGTACTTCCTCCATATTTCCTAAAGATTACCTATGGTCAGTACTTGCTCTATATTTCCTAAAAATTACCTATGATCAGTACTTGCTCTATATTTCCTAAAGATTACCTATGGTCAGTACTTGCTCCATATTTCCTAAAGATTACCTATGGTCAGTACTTGCTCCATATTTCCTAAAAATTACCTATGGTCAGTACTTGCTTCATATTTCCTACAGATTACCTATGATCAGTACTTGCTCCATATTTCCTAAAGATTACCTGTGGTCAGTATTTGCTCCATATTTCCTAAAGATTACCTATGGTCAGTACTTGCTCTATATTTCCTAAAGATTACCTATTGTCAGTACTTGCTCCATATTTCCTAAAGATTACCTATGGTCAGTACTTGCTCCATATTTCCTAAAGATTACCTATGGTCAGTATTTGCTTCATATTTCCTAAAAATTACCTATGGTCAGTATTTGCTCCATATTTCCTAAAGATTACCTATGATCAGTACTTGCTCCATATTTCCTAAAGATTACCTATGGTCAGTACTTGCTTCATATTTCCTAAAAATTACCTATGATCAGTACTTGCTTCATATTTCCTAAAGATTACCTATGATCAGTACTTGCTCTATATTTCCTAAAGATTACCTATGGTCAGTACTTGCTTCATATTTCCTAAAAATTACCTATGATCAGTACTTGCTTCATATTTCCTAAAGATTACCTATGGTCAGTACTTGCTTCATATTTCCTAAAAATTACCTATGGTCAGTACTTGCTTCATTTTCCTAAAGATTACCTATGATCAGTACTTGCTTCATATTTCCTAAAGATTACCTATGGTCAGTACTTGCTCCATATTTCCTAAAGATTACCTATGGTCAGTACTTGCTCCATATTTCCTAAAGATTACCTATGGTCAGTACTTGCTCCATATTTCCTAAAGATTACCTATGGTCAGTACTTGCTCCATATTTCCTAAAGATTACCTATGGTCAGTACTTGCTCCATATTTCCTAAAGATTACCTATGATCAGTACTTGCTCTATATTTCCTAAAGATTACCTATGATCAGTACTTGCTTCATATTTCCTAAAGATTACCTATGATCAGTACTTGCTTCGTTTTTCCTAAAGATTACCTATGATCAGTACTTGCTTCATATTTCCTAAAGATTACCTATGGTCAGTACTTGCTCTATATTTCCTAAAGATTACCTATGGTCAGTACTTGCTCCATATTTCCTAAAAATTACCTATGGTCAGTACTTGCTTCATATTTCCTACAGATTACCTATGATCAGTACTTGCTCCATATTTCCTAAAGATTACCTGTGGTCAGTATTTGCTCCATATTTCCTAAAGATTACCTATGGTTAGTACTTGCTCTATATTTCCTAAAGATTACCTATTGTCAGTACTTGCTCCATATTTCCTAAAGATTACCTATGGTCAGTACTTGCTCCATATTTCCTAAAGATTACCTATGGTCAGTATTTGCTTCATATTTCCTAAAGATTACCTATGGTCAGTACTTGCTCCATATTTCCTAAAGATTACCTATGATCAGTACTTGCTCTATATTTCCTAAAGATTACCTATGATCAGTACTTGCTCCATATTTCCTAAAGATTACCTATGGTCAGTACTTGCTCCATATTTCCTAAAGATTACCTATGGTCAGTACTTGCTCCATATTTCCTAAAGATTACCTATGGTCAGTACTTGCTCCATATTTCCTAAAGATTACCTATGGTCAGTACTTGCTCTATATTTCCTAAAGATTACCTATGATCAGTACTTGCTCCATATTTCCTAAAGATAACCTATGATCAGTACTTGCTCCATATTTCCTAAAGATTACCTATGATCAGTACTTGCTCCATATTTCCTAAAGATTACCTATGGTCAGTACTTGCTCCATATTTCCTAAAGATTACCTATGGTCAGTACTTGCTCCATATTTCCTAAAGATTACCTATGGTCAGTACTTGCTCCATATTTCCTAAAGATTACCTATGGTCAGTACTTGCTCCATATTTCCTAAAGATAACCTATGATCAGTACTTGCTCCATATTTCCTAAAGATTAACTATGGTCAGTATTTGCTCCATATTTCCTAAAAATTACCTATGATCAGTACTTCCTCCATATTTCCTAAAGATTACCTATGGTCAGTACTTGCTCTATATTTCCTAAAAATTACCTATGGTCAGTACTTGCTCTATATTTCCTAAAGATTACCTATGGTCAGTACTTGCTCCATATTTCCTAAAGATTACCTATGGTCAGTACTTGCTCCATATTTCCTAAAAATTACCTATGGTCAGTACTTGCTTCATATTTCCTAAAGATTACCTATGATCAGTACTTGCTCTATATTTCCTAAAGATTACCTATGATCAGTACTTGCTTCATATTTCCTAAAGATTACCTATGATCAGTACTTGCTTCGTATTTCCTAAAGATTACCTATGATCAGTACTTGCTTCATATTTCCTAAAGATTACCTATGGTCAGTACTTGCTCTATATTTCCTAAAGATTACCTATGGTCAGTACTTGCTCCATATTTCCTAAAAATTACCTATGGTCAGTACTTGCTTCATATTTCCTACAGTTTACCTATGATCAGTACTTGCTCCATATTTCCTAAAGATTACCTGTGGTCAGTATTTGCTCCATATTTCCTAAAGATTACCTATGGTCAGTACTTGCTCTATATTTCCTAAAGATTACCTATGGTCAGTACTTGCTCCATATTTCCTAAAGATTACCTATGGTCAGTACTTGCTCCATATTTCCTAAAGATTACCTATGGTCAGTATTTGCTTCATATTTCCTAAAGATTACCTATGGTCAGTACTTGCTCCATATTTCCTAAAGATTACCTATGATCAGTACTTGCTCTATATTTCCTAAAGATTACCTATGATCAGTACTTGCTCCATATTTCCTAAAGATTACCTATGGTCAGTACTTGCTCCATATTTCCTAAAGATTACCTATGGTCAGTACTTGCTCCATATTTCCTAAAGATTACCTATGGTCAGTACTTGCTCCATATTTCCTAAAGATTACCTATGGTCAGTACTTGCTCTATATTTCCTAAAGATTACCTATGATCAGTACTTGCTCCATATTTCCTAAAGATAACCTATGATCAGTACTTGCTCCATATTTCCTAAAGATTACCTATGATCAGTACTTGCTCCATATTTCCTAAAGATTACCTATGGTCAGTACTTGCTCCATATTTCCTAAAGATTACCTATGGTCAGTACTTGCTCCATATTTCCTAAAGATTACCTATGGTCAGTACTTGCTCCATATTTCCTAAAGATTACCTATGGTCAGTACTTGCTCCATATTTCCTAAAGATAACCTATGATCAGTACTTGCTCCATATTTCCTAAAGATTAACTATGGTCAGTATTTGCTCCATATTTCCTAAAAATTACCTATGATCAGTACTTCCTCCATATTTCCTAAAGATTACCTATGGTCAGTACTTGCTCTATATTTCCTAAAAATTACCTATGATCAGTACTTGCTCTATATTTCCTAAAGATTACCTATGGTCAGTACTTGCTCCATATTTCCTAAAGATTACCTATGGTCAGTACTTGCTCCATATTTCCTAAAGATTACCTATGGTCAGTATTTGCTTCATATTTCCTACAGATTACCTATGATCAGTACTTGCTCCATATTTCCTAAAGATTACCTGTGGTCAGTATTTGCTCCATATTTCCTAAAGATTACCTATGGTCAGTACTTGCTCTATATTTCCTAAAGATTACCTATTGTCAGTACTTGCTCCATATTTCCTAAAGATTACCTATGGTCAGTACTTGCTCCATATTTCCTAAAGATTACCTATGGTCAGTATTTGCTTCATATTTCCTAAAAATTACCTATGGTCAGTATTTGCTCCATATTTCCTAAAGATTACCTATGATCAGTACTTGCTCCATATTTCCTAAAGATTACCTATGGTCAGTACTTGCTTCATATTTCCTAAAAATTACCTATGATCAGTACTTGCTTCATATTTCCTAAAGATTACCTATGATCAGTACTTGCTCTATATTTCCTAAAGATTACCTATGGTCAGTACTTGCTTCATATTTCCTAAAAATTACCTATGATCAGTACTTGCTTCATATTTCCTAAAGATTACCTATGGTCAGTACTTGCTTCATATTTCCTAAAAATTACCTATGGTCAGTACTTGCTTCATATTTCCTAAAGATTACCTATGATCAGTACTTGCTTCATATTTCCTAAAGATTACCTATGGTCAGTACTTGCTCCATATTTCCTAAAGATTACCTATGGTCAGTACTTGCTCCATATTTCCTAAAGATTACCTATGGTCAGTACTTGCTCCATATTTCCTAAAGATTACCTATGGTCAGTACTTGCTCCATATTTCCTAAAGATTACCTATGGTCAGTACTTGCTCCATATTTCCTAAAGATTACCTATGATCAGTACTTGCTCTATATTTCCTAAAGATTACCTATGATCAGTACTTGCTTCATATTTCCTAAAGATTACCTATGATCAGTACTTGCTTCGTTTTTCCTAAAGATTACCTATGATCAGTACTTGCTTCATATTTCCTAAAGATTACCTATGGTCAGTACTTGCTCTATATTTCCTAAAGATTACCTATGGTCAGTACTTGCTCCATATTTCCTAAAAATTACCTATGGTCAGTACTTGCTTCATATTTCCTACAGATTACCTATGATCAGTACTTGCTCCATATTTCCTAAAGATTACCTGTGGTCAGTATTTGCTCCATATTTCCTAAAGATTACCTATGGTCAGTACTTGCTCTATATTTCCTAAAGATTACCTATTGTCAGTACTTGCTCCATATTTCCTAAAGATTACCTATGGTCAGTACTTGCTCCATATTTCCTAAAGATTACCTATGGTCAGTATTTGCTTCATATTTCCTAAAGATTACCTATGGTCAGTACTTGCTCCATATTTCCTAAAGATTACCTATGATCAGTACTTGCTCCATATTTCCTAAAGATTACCTATGATCAGTACTTGCTCCATATTTCCTAAAGATTACCTATGGTCAGTACTTGCTCCATATTTCCTAAAGATTACCTATGGTCAGTACTTGCTCCATATTTCCTAAAGATTACCTATGGTCAGTACTTGCTCCATATTTCCTAAAGATTACCTATGGTCAGTACTTGCTCTATATTTCCTAAAGATTACCTATGATCAGTACTTGCTCCATATTTCCTAAAGATAACCTATGATCAGTACTTGCTCCATATTTCCTAAAGATTACCTATGATCAGTACTTGCTTCATATTTCCTAAAGATTACCTATGATCAGTACTTGCTCCATATTTCCTAAAGATTACCTGTGGTCAGTATTTGCTCTATATTTCCTAAAGATTACCTATGGTCAGTACTTGCTTCATATTTCCTAAAGATTACCTATGATCAGTACTTGCTTCATATTTCCTAAAGATTACCTATGATCAGTACTTGCTCCATATTTCCTAAAGATTACCTATGATCAGTATTTGCTCCATATTTCCTAAAAATTACCTATGATCAGTACTTGCTCCATATTTCCTAAAGATTACCTATGGTCAGTACTTGCTCCATATTTCCTAAAGATTACCTATGGTCAGTTCTTGCTCCATATTTCCTAAAGATTACCTATGATCAGTACTTGCTCCATATTTCCTAAAGATTACCTATGGTCAGTACTTGCTCCATATTTCCTAAAGATTACCTATGGTCAGTACTTGCTCCATATTTCCTAAAGATAACCTATGGTCAGTACTTGCTCCATATTTCCTAAAGATTACCTATGGTCAGTACTTGCTCCATATTTCCTAAAAATTACCTATGGTCAGTACTTGCTTCATATTTCCTACAGATTACCTATGATCAGTACTTGCTCCATATTTCCTTAAGATTACCTGTGGTCAGTATTTGCTCCATATTTCCTAAAGATTACCTATGGTCAGTACTTGCTCTATATTTCCTAAAGATTACCTATGGTCAGTACTTGCTCCATATTTCCTAAAGATTACCTATGGTCGGTATTTGCTCCATATTTCCTAAAGATTACCTATTGTCAGTACTTGCTCCATATTTCCTAAAGATTACCTATGGTCAGTACTTGCTCCATATTTCCTAAAGATTACCTATGGTCAGTACTTGCTCCATATTTCCTAAAGATTACCTATGGTCAGTATTTGCTCCATATTTCCTAAAGATTACCTATGGTCAGTACTTGCTCCATATTTCCTAAAGATTACCTATGGTCAGTACTTGCTCCATATTTCCTAAAGATTACCTATGGTCAGTACTTGCTCCATATTTCCTAAAGATTACCTATGATCAGTACTTGCTCCATATTTCCTAAAGATTACCTATGGTCAGTACTTGCTTCATATTTCCTAAAGATTACCTATGATCAGTACTTGCTCCATATTTCCTAAAGATTACCTATGGTCAGTACTTGCTCCATATTTCCTAAAGATTACCTATTTTCAGTACTTGCTCCATATTTCCTAAAGATTACCTATGGTCAGTACTTGCTCTATATTTCCTAAGGCTATTTGTTATAAGACAGATAAACCAGAGTATTGGTAAAATGTTTTGTAGGTCTAGATTCTGTTATGATTATATATAGAGAAGTTTTTTCCCACTTGTGTAAACAATTTTATAAAAAATACAGTTTTAGTGTCAAATATTTTGTTCTGTTTGAATCATTACTATAAACAAATTGTTTTTTGTTTTCAGTATGGATGGTTGCCGAGTGGTCAGAATCGAGGAGGTTGTAAGAAACATAGATATATTAATAACCTGTACAGGTCTGTATAAGTAAAGTATTTTTACTCAGTAAGTCTGGACTTTTTTTATCATAAATGAACAAATTTTAAATCCACTTCTGTTATTCCTTTAGTCGACACAGACTCCTAAGTTATCAAATGATTTGCAATATTTTTTCCAAATATTTTATAAAGTTCAATTTTAAAATAAAATTTTGTATTAAGTCAATTTGCAAACCTTTATGTAGAATTACTAAACATTTATACAGCTTGAAATGAGATATTAATCTTATGTTGTCCAAAATCGCTGTTGTTTGAACTATTAACAAAAAAACAAATTTAAACAAATCTGATATTTTGTACCTGAACAACAATTAACTGACAGTTTTACTGTTATTTCTCTTCTGTTTCAGGCAATAAGAATGTTGTAACCCGAGCGCACATGGACAGGTTAAAGAATGGTTGTATTGTATGTAACATGGGACATTCTAACACAGAGATTGATGTGGTATGTTTCTATGTCAGTATTGATCGTATTGTATTGTATTGTATGTAACATGGGACATTCTAACACAGAGATTGATGTGGTATGTTTCTTTGTCGGTATTGATCGTATTGTATTGTATTGTATGTAACATGGGACATTCTAACACAGAGATTGATGTGGTATGTTTCTATGTCAGTATTGATCGTATTGTATTGTATTGTATGTAACATGGGACATTCTAACACAGAGATTGATGTGGTATGTTTCTATGTCAGTATTGATCGTATTGTATTGTATGTAACATGGGACATTCTAACACAGAGATTGATGTGGTATGTTTCTTTGTCGGTATTGATCGTATTGTATTGTATGTAACATGGGACATTCTAACACAGAGATTGATGTGGTATGTTTCTTTGTCGGTATTGATCGTAATGTATTGTATGTAACATGGGACATTCTAACACCGAGATTGATGTGGTATGTTTCTTTGTCAGTATTGATCGTATTGTATTGTATGTAACATGGGACATTCTAACACAGAGATTGATGTGGTATGTTTCTTTGTCGGTATTGATCGTAATGTATTGTATGTAACATGGGACATTCTAACACAGAGATTGATGTGGTATGTTTCTTTGTCAGTATTGATCGTATTGTATTGTATGCAACATGGGACATTCTAACACAGAGATTGGTTGATTCTCACTGCAGGCAGGGTGTACTCGACTCCAATCTTAATTGACAAGGATTGCCAGTTTTCCTACCGCAGGTCGGGGGTTCTCTCCAGGTACTCCGGCTTCCTCCCCCAATAAAAACTGGACGCCATGAAATAGCTGAAAAATTGCTGAAAGTGGCGGTAAAACACCATTCAAACAAACAAACACAGAGATTGATGTGGTATGTTTCTTTGTCAGTATTGATTGTAATGTATTGTATGCAACATGGGACATTCTAACACAGAGATTGATGTGGTATGTTTCTTTGTCGGTATTGATCGTAATGTATTGTATGTAATATGGGACATTCTAACACAGAGATTGATCTGGTATTTTGTCAGTATTTATCGCATTGTATTGTATGTAACATTGGACATTCTAACACAGAGATTGATGTGGTATGTTTCTTTGTCGGTATTGATCGCATTGTATTGTATGTAACATGGGACATTCTAACACAGAGATTGATGTGGTATGTTTCTTTGTCGGTATTGATCATAATGTATTGTATGTAACATGGGACATTCTAACACAGAGATTGATCTGGTATTTTGTCAGTATTGATCGTATTTTATTGAATGCTACATGGGACATTCTAACACAGAGATTTATGTGGTATGTTTCTTTGTCGGTATTGATCGCATTGTATTGTATGTAACATGGGACATTCGAACACAAAGATTTATGTGGTATGTTTCTTTGTCGGTATTGATCATAATGTATTGTATGCAACATGGGACATTCTAACACAGAGATTGATCTGGTATTTTGTCAGTATTGATCGCATTTTATTGTATGCAACATGGGACATTCTAACACCATGATTGATGTGGTATGTTTCTTTGTCGGTATTGATCATAATGTATTGTATGTAACATGGGACATTCTAACACAGAGATTGATCTGGTATTTTGTCAGTATTGATCGCATTGTATTGTATGTAACATTGGACATTCTAACACAGAGGTTGATGTGGTATGTTTCTTTGTCGGTATTGATCGTATTGTATTGCGTGTAATATGGGACATTCTAACACAGAGATTGATCTGGTATTTTGTCAGTATTGATCGCATTGTATTGTATGTAACATTGGACATTCTATCACAGAGGTTGATGTGGTATGTTTCTTTGTCGGTATTGATCGCATTGTATTGTATATAACATGGGACATTCTAACACAGAGATTGATGTGGTATGTTTTTTTGTCGGTATTGATCATAATGTATTGTATGCAACATGGGACATTCGAACACAAAGATTTATGTGGTATGTTTCTTTGTCGGTATTGATCCTATTGTATTGTATGTAACATGGGACATTCTAACACAGAGATTGATGTGGTATGTTTCTTTGTCGGTATTGAAAAATATCTGCAAATAATGTTTTTTGCATTTTATATTGTCCTATATTTTTCCGAATATAGACAATTTAGATCAGTTCTTTACTTACTTCATGGCGTGGAACCTGCAAAGACATTTGACTTTCCTCTGTTAATCATTATGATTAACTAGAGAAAAAAACTAATGCAATAACAAGGTAGAAAAAATGAGTTGAATGATATATATTTTTTTCAGGGAAGTTTGAGGACACCTGATCTTACATGGGAACAAGTCCGATCTCAAGTCCACCATATTATATGGCAAGATGGAAAACGTATCATATTACTAGCAGAGGTATGGAAACATTCTGAACAAGAAGCATTTTAATGCATATTAACTTTGCATAGTGGATCAGTATGCATAATTTAAAGGCCAAAATACAGGTGGAAAAGCTTGTTGTTTATAACCATGAAACTTTTAAAAAGTTTATTTTTAAATAGCTTTTTGTTTCATTTTGAAGATTTAATAAATGACAAGTAACTATGGTTACTGCTTTGTTATTATTTTTTCATTACATATTCTGTTACAACCCATGAACTGCTTGGTATAAATCTCATAGTTTACACAAATCTTTATGAAATATTTGCTTACAAGTTAAATATTAATGTTTCATTGAATTGAGTTTCTATTTTTAGGGCCGTCTAGTCAATCTAAGTTGTTCTAGTGTCCCGTCCTTTGTTGTGTCTGTTACAGCTGCTACTCAGGTTTGTTCCATCATATTAACAAAAATACATCTATACATCTACTATACTTTATGAGTTTTTGCTGATGTGAAGCAAAGATAATATGCTGTAAAAAAATAATAACTAGCTTGTAGTATAGATTAATATCTACTTTATAACATGTCAGTTAGCAAGCTTTTTATCACATATTTTTATGTTTTGAAAAAACATCAATATTCAGTGAAATCTTCAAGTTTTTGTAATATTAATATTGTAACGATTATGCATAAATATTTTTCTGTTACACTTTTGCTGTATTATGGTTTCCTCCCCTAAAAATCTAGATGCTATGATATATCTAAAAAAATTGTTGAAAGCAGCATAAAACCATATTTAAACAAGCATAACGTCATTCTAACAGTCAATGACATCATGTGTTGGTGTATAATTTGCACTGTGTGCAAAACAGGAGAATACTGCTTACTTTTGTTTACATTCTACAGGAATTATTTAATTTTATACAATAATAGAACAGTTAAGAAAAACAAAGTGGATCTCTTCCTTTCCATTACATAGGTTTATGATTTGTCACAGTTTGAATTTTATCACAACCAGAAATATGCTTTGATTTTTATTTTACAATTCAGTTTGTAATAAAGTCTCCCTAAAAGGATTTCACAATACATATGATGATCCTATTTGCAGGCATTAGCATTGATAGAATTGTACAACGCCCCACCAGGCAGATATAAACAAGATGTTTACCTCCTACCAAAAAAGATGGGTAAGTTTTAAGTCTTTTCTCCATAGTCATAAATTAAATGTTTGATTTGCATAGAATTTTTTCTAAATTTACATTAAAATATACTGACGTCAAAGTGCTGGAAAACTGTCATTCAAATGTTAAATTAAAAAAAAAATTCATAAGATAAAAAATGGTGTTTCTTATTATCAGAAATATTTGTATCCCTTAAAGTAAAACTTATGAATGCTTCTTGATAAAAAAAGAACTGTATGAAAATAAGACAAAGCCATATATTCTTATGTTCATGAAACTGGTATTAATAAATAGAAAATATTGTATGATATGGTTACCAATTTTCTAAAACAGATGGAAAACACTCTTGATTAGGGATTTTCTAAAAAGATGGGAAAACATTAAAATTTATTTTATTTATTGAAACAAAGGGGCTGTATTTCTGAAACTTTGTACTCACTTGCAGTATGTTTATGGTGTTCATTACTTTAACCAAAGGCTTCAGTGTTAATTAGAGTACTTATAGACATTTGACAAATTTGAGAAGAGATAATAGATTTGTAGGTTTCCAGGTACTCCACCTTCCTCCCCCAATAAAAACTGGACACCGTGATATTGCTGATAATTGCTGAAAGTGGCATTAAACACTAATCAAACAAACAAACAAACAAATAGATTTGTAATCTCCCTTTGATATCTAACTAAAAAATGTTTCATGGTGATCCTGTAAAGGTTTTTATGTGTTGATAAAGCATAACTTGTAATAATATATATAAATATAAAAACAACTGATTAGAAATAATTGAATATTTCAGATGAATATGTAGCTAGTTTACATTTACCCAACTTTGATGCCCATTTAACCGAGTTGACAGATGAGCAGGCCAAATACTTGGGACTCAATAAAACTGGACCGTTTAAACCAAACTATTATAGGTAAGCTATTAAATTGATAACTGGAAATAATTTAATTTTACTTTGTAAGCTCAACTCTGATTGGCTGATTCAAATGGAGCAATCCATATTATATGATATAGCTTGCATTCATCACATGACCTATTTTTTGCCATTAAAATTCAAATAGTGCCATGATGTCATCGATGTTTTTACTATTGAAAGGGAAGTTATATTTGAAGGCTGACAAAGGGACATTAAAATCACATAGTTGGATGAAAAAAAGCTATCATTCCTTTTTGATGACTTTTTGTGGTGAATTCTGTACATTTTTTTAATCTTAAAATTTTTTTATTGAAATTATACAACAAATATTAAGTGGAGACACCAAAACCACTGCTAGGTAGAACAACTAATGACCAACAATTAACAACAAATGACAGAAAGAAGAAATTTTGAGAATATAACTACCTGCTTTTAACAGTCACATGAAACGTTATGTATTGGCATTGGCCCAGTTATTAAGATACTAAACCTTTCAAATACTTATAAAAGTCTTTGTTTAGCATCAATTTATTTTTATTTTACAGATATTAAAGGGAGACGACTGGAAGGAGCAACCCTACCATTCCACTCTTCCATGTGATAATCATGTTATCAAACAATGTGTATAATGTTTTCTGTGTATATAAAAAGAGTAACCTTTTCTACATCATTCTATACTTTAATAACAAAATTATTTTTAAATGATGATTGTTTTAAAATTCATTTTGAAATTGTTCTTCACACATGTATGTTAAGTCTGTTATGGTCATCATCCACCTATAATCACCCCAGTATTAAGGTTGTCAAAGACCTGACAACGAGCAACAAGAAATATTGACAGAAAATAAAATCAGGAAGTACTAGAATTCAGTTTTATGCAGAGATTGTAGATCAATTATGTTCCAATTAAACCTACATAAAATTCAGGGGAAGGCAGTTGCTGTTTTCCCCCCAAGTACCACTTATGTTAAAGTGAAACAGCCATGACTTTTCACAAGAGAACTATTCGCATATAGTTTTATAGGTAGCTAAGAGTATGTAGATCATGATTTGAAAGTAGAATAGTTCCCCGGTGAAAAGTTGTGTTTGGAATTTAAAGTATTTCATTTTGAAAAATGTATTGCATAGTATAAATAATAACAGGAAATTCCATGTGAAAAGCGGTAGAGCCGTTAGTTTGTATTTTGTGATCTTGTGTTTAAGAACCAAGTTGTGAGATGAAAATGAAAAAAATTTATTTTAAAGTGAACTGTGTACATTCACTTGGGTGGTATCCATTTTAAGTTACCTATTTGAATAGTTGCATTAAATACACTATCAATGTTGCCATTGTGTTAGATTGTATGTGGTTCATAGAACTTCATAAATCATTGTTAAATTTGGAAATCTTTATTATAAAGCACAACAATTGTTTTAATATTTGCCAAATCAGTTTAACAATATCATTCTTCACAGTTTTGTTTACTGGTACTCTTTTGATTAAATAAGTTACAAGGTGTACAGTATATTTTTCCTAAATTCTATAACTTAATTAGAGGATTTGTAAATGTTGTCAATTTTGTGGATCTGAAAACATAAAAAATATCATTGAAAACTTGACATTGTGAATCTCACATTAATTTTTTCTAAGAAAAGTCATCAGGGATCATATGAAAAATTCCAGAAATAATTACTTCACTCTTGTTTTATCACAACAGTTTTGATAAATTTTAGCAAACATATCACATGATTCCATAAAGCTTTCATCAATCTTAGTTTTTCCTTGTACTCAGGATTTTGTCTTCTAGATAAAAATAATATTAAATATGTTTTAATTCATGTGCAGAATATTGTCAAAAACATAGCATTAAAAATATGTGGTAGAAGTCTTTTGTTAGAATAAGTTCTTTTAGGAGTTTTTTTTTTTTTTTTCGCTTCAATTTTTAAATATCTAAATCATATTATGTTCAATCAAGAGAGCATTCTACATACTTATGACAGAACAGGTATGCAAATGACATTCTCAGTCCAGTTTCTACTCTATGCAAAATAAGGCAGATTCAATTAATTTTATGTTATTTATTATCAAAGGTACTAACTAGTGGCATATTTCAAATCTCCTATAAGGCAGACTAATGTTTCACACTTTGTCTGTGGTGAAATCCTTGTTAAGATGGTTATTATGTCTACCTATATAACCACCCATTCATTGGTGCTGCAGCCTCTGCTCAAATCTCGTTCTACAGGAAATTGCCCCATTTATTACACAATATCAATATTCTTTAAACATCCATGACAGCTCAGCCATTATATTGAACATGCCTGGTATTTCATATAATGTTATACAAGTACCGTACAAATTGTGTATTCTAATTTGTTGGTAAGGTAGCCATTTGTGTTTACTTTCAGTTGATGGAGAAAACTGTGGCTAATTTAATCGGATGTTGACAAACAAAAATGACTAAATTTCTCTAGTTAAGTTTCATTTTTTTGTCTTGAAATATAAATATATCTTATCTAAATGACCTGGAAATATTATGGACTGTTTCATAGGGGGGAGGTGGGGGGGCACTTTATAAATAAGGTTGCTTATAGATGACTATATTATGATTTTTCAAAAAGGTAAATTATAATTTCTCTGTTGCCAGTAATGGCAGTACTAAGTTCTTAGTGAAGTCCAGCAGATTATGGAATTGGATAATATATTTGTTTCTAGCATTTTTCACTTGCTGACTGATTTTGCTGTCGTAGAAATGAGGTCTTTCATGTTTGCTGCTCGCAATAACAATGTCAAAGTCTCTAGTCCAGGTATGTCCCCACCCTTTTTAAAAATAGAACAATCCAAATACACATTGTAATATAATAAACTATGCAGTTTAGGGTTTTTTTTCATGTAGTTGTAGAGTTCAGGGAAAGTTGTGATTATCTCCATTTCAATATTGCTGGGAAGATACACCACTGTAAAGTCATCGAAAAACCAATAATGTTTGTATTTTTTCATATATAATAAGGGTTTCTTACAAAATGTTTCAATTACTTCAATGCTCTTTTCAAATTTGTAAGTAACTTTTGTATTTTGTTTTAATACAATTGAATTAAGGAGTTTCAAACAAAGGGAAAAATAATATATTCATGTAAGTGTTACCATGTGATCCCCAAATCTAGGTGTGGTAAAATGTTCAATAATCCATCATGTCCAGAAAGGTGTATTTCAATTAAATAGTTAAACTGAAATTGTTAATCGGTTGTAATGAATTGTCAGTGGTGTATTTGTCAGAGTATAAGTAATATTATATATATCGTACTATATATAGATACTATCATGATAAAGTTTGATGTTTAATGTGATTTAGATTTAACGAAATGAATATGTATGAGTAGTAGAACTGTTAATTATGTTTAAAATCAGAATAAAATTGTTAGAAATACATAGTTTTTGTCTCCTTTCTGCATTATGATGGAAATTAGAATGAGGACCATTACAGCAGGACATGTACTTTTTTTTTTTTTTTGCCACAAGTCTGACTAATAGTTTAACTCGGTCTGTCCATCTGTCACATTTTTTTGATACATTTATTCCCCAGTCATTAAAAATATGCTTATAATCTTCACTGGAGTTTAATGTACATGCAATCTTAAGAGTTGGTATTTGTTAGCTCATCATTGATAGTATCTTCTTAAGGTTTAAAAATCTAAAGTAATATTTTTAGCCGAGTTGCAACGAAGTTGAACTCGGCTATTGTTATGATGATGGCGGGCGGGTGGGCGGGCGTCAACAATTGGTTTCCAGACCATAACTCAGAAAGTTGTGAACCGATTTTAATGAAAATTTAGGATATTGTTACATACCATAAGAGGAGGAACCCTATTGAATTTGGGGTAAATCTCTTCAAGGTCAAGGTCACAGCGACAGAAAAACATTAGAAAATTTCTTGAATTAGTGGTTTCCGGACCATAACTCACAAAGTTCTCAACCAATTTTATTGAAACTTTGGGATATTGTTAAATACCATAAGAGGAGGAACCCTATTGATTTTGGGGTAAATCCGTTCAAGGTCAAGGTCACAGCGACAGAAACTTTAGAAAATTTCTTTAATTAGTGGTTTCCGGACCATAACTTAACTAGAGGCTCCCAGGAGCCTGTATCGCTCACCTGAACCTGAAACCAAACAACCCTTTTTTATCCATCTTTTCTTTGCTATAAGAAATTGCCCAACACTTAAGCAAAAGTTATTCATTTTTACCTTTTAAGGGAAATAATTCCTATAAGGAGGAGCTTTTGATGCTTAGAGGGAGAAGGGAGGTTCACTTCAAATTTGCTGTACCTGTTATACTTTTCTAACTATCAGTCGAAAATGTTTCAAAGCAGTCCTTTATTGGGTTAAAGAGGAGAAGATTTTTTAAAATTAAGTAAAATTGATTAAAAAAATGTTCAAGGAGAATAATTCCTAAATGGTTCATCAGACAATCTTGACCCTAAAGTCATTTTTGTAGCCCTCATAGAGCAGAACAATTAAGCAATGCTAACTTTTTCTCTAGTTCTAATAATTTTCAAGATTTTGAGGGAAAAATGTCAAAAATAATCAATTTTGAAAATTAAAGGGTAATAACTATAAGGAGTCCTCATACAACTTCAACCCAATGGAGTGTTTCGTATAGCTTTTGATGCAGATGACGGCATGTCTCTTTGGTTCTCCTGTATCTGTTACACTTTTTAAATATAAGCCAAAAC